>PVIW01003283.1:0-175263 GCA_004026585.1 Noctilio leporinus
TACAATAACAATTAAAAAAAAAAAAAAAACCCTAGCCAAAATGACTTTCTTGCCACAAAAGCAGACCCTAGCGATCTGTCCCGGTCTGAGCTGGCCTCACCTGACAGGGGCTACCTAAGCTGGCTTCCTTGCTGCCCTGCACAGCCCACAGCCAGGGTCCCCGAGAACCGCACCGACCTCCAGCTGGTGTGAGAGCCTGGCAGGGGCCCCATGACAGAGCCGTGGCCTGGTTCTAGGGCAGCACTCCTGCAGCCTCTGCATGCTGCTGAAGGAACAGAGCTACTGTGGACGGCTGTGGGCCTCTAAACACGTGCTCGTCTTCACATGACACACTTGTTTGTACTTCACATCACGCGCCGTGAATTCTTACCAGCCTAGCACAGCAATTATCCTCCATCTAAGGAGTGTGCTGGCCCTGACCAGGTGCTCACCTGGTTGAGACATTGTCCCGTGCACCAAAAGGTTGCAGTCAGGGCACATACCTCGGTTGAGGGTTCAACCCCCAGGGGGTCGCATACAGGAGGCAACCAATTGATGTCTCTGTCTTTCTTTCTTTCTCCCCTAACCTTCCTTTGGCTCGCTCTAAGAATCAATAACCATATCCTTAGATGAGGATTTTAAACAATAAAAACGAAAAATAAAAAAGTGCTCTGTACTTCAAAAGTGAACCTCCACCGTACCTTTGTATGCCAAAGCAGGATTATCACCTCTTTTCAGATACGAGAGAAAGAATAAATTTATACCACTTGCTTTTATAAAGTCATATAACAGCAGGTAACAGAGAACCCTCGTACAAAACTAACGTAAGCCGAAATCCCTCAGCACAGCTGAAAACAAGACAACCCACCCCAGAATAGCACTTACTACTTACACCAGGCCTGGGTCTAAGAGTTAGACAGTATTGCAATTTATGCAGCCCTCGTTACAAACTCCTTGCAGTGCCTGGTTATCTTTATTCCACAGATACAGACATTCCACACAAACGCAAAGAAGTTAAAAGTTTTTCTCCAGCGACACAGCTACTAAATAGCACACCCAAGATTTAGAGCCACTCAGTCTGGTTTCGGAGTCCCCCTGTCACACAGCAGACAACCTTGCGCCAATTACCGAAGATCCTGAAGGTGTTATTTCCTCTGGGAGATGGGGAATTTGGCACGGAGGTGGCCGGGATGGTAAAGAATCTACCTGAGCGTGTGTAATCTCTCAGTATCAGTGCGCCTAGTCCCCACCTGCCTCTCTGTTCTCTGTGAGGTCAGCAAGTCCAAGGTTCCGGGGGAAGGTTCCCCTTGGGTTGCCCTAGTGTGAAGGCAGCACTTGAGCTCCAGATGGGGAAGGAGTGGAGCTGTGGAGGGACATGAACTTCACCTTTATCCTCCCCCTGACTTGTGCAAGAGACAAGTCAATTAATTCATCACATTCTTATTCAGCTTCCTGCCACTGGGAGCCTCTTCCCAGCTCTGTGGAGTTGCGGCTCCAATTCCCTGAGACTCCCTGGTTGGCCAGGAGCCAGCCTTTGCCCTGGCGAAGCTGGGTGACTACACACGCACCCTTGTCTTGGGCGGTCTTCTCCGAGTTTGGAAGGCGCTCTAAGTCAGTTTTTGACAAGTTACTGGCAAAAGCAGAGGCAGCGCCTGCCAATTTGCTGCAGGCCCTGAGCATGTTAGCAGGTATTATACCAGGTGTTATTACTATGTTACTTACAACAAACCCAGCTCTCGGCCTATTGTTTGGGTTATATAGCCTTACAAGTTTCGTTTCACAAGTAATGTCTTTTTTCTCCCCCCCTAACTCAAAACAACTTGGAATGTGCGTTGAAGGACTCAGTCCTCCGATGTGAACTGTATTTATTGCAAATGCATCTTACTGAGGCAGCAGGATGTGGGCGAAGGGAGCAAGACCATCTCTTCAGATCAAATAAAGGCTGGGACAAACCTCACTCCAAGCTCTTGTCACACCTGTCACACCCACAGGTGCGAGGTGGGTGCCCTGGTGACATGGGTCCCTCATGGTAAGTCACCACTGCATCCCCGGAAATTCCAGATCTGCAAGGGATGCCTCTGAATGCCCTGCTGGGGGATGAGAGAATGGATATCGATCTAAGGCTGAAGAGTCCAAAAGCTCCCAGCATTCTTAGCAAGGATCGTCACTCTAATTGAGGACAGGAAGCTCTCCAGCCAGAAGCACAGTGTGAGCTAAAAAGTCAGGGAACCAGGAGGAAAGAAACGTCCCTGCCCAGCTGACTCTCTGCAGAATCCCGGACGGAACCTCTGCCCCTTCGGAAAATGATCTCTTCCCACACTCCACACCATTCACAAGTACCCATTGCTACTTTACCGGGCACCTGACCTACCAGCCGGAACACCACAAGCAGAATCCCAACAAAACACGGCATCTTTGCTCTTTCCCATCCCATCTGGCCCAGGCCTTCAGTTGGTTCATCTGAAAGCCAGGGGTATAAATATGCTATTTCCAAGAACCCTGTGGTTTCTGAAGCAATGCTGCAGTCTTTGGCATCCTGGATCCTTCCGTTACTCTAAGTGGAGACACAGAAAATCTGTGAGTGGAAACTCCTTGGGTCACTAAAATCATACTACCCTTTTATCTATGGGTCAGCTGCCTGCCTCCAGAGATTTAGTCTGGTTTGCCTCTCCTGAAAAAATAAAATAGGATGACAATCTCTAGCTACCTTCCCATGGAACATGCCCAGAAAATGTTGGTATGAAGGAAGGATACTGAGTTCTAAGTTCACCATGTAACCTTGGCAGATGGATGTAACTTCACACTCTGATGATGTTGAGTTCGTCTGGATTGTATTTGTAAAGTGTCATGACCCTCTGCAGGACAGGAAACCACGTGAGCATGTGCGCACGCGTGCACAGCCTCTGGGTAGTTCTTGCTCACATTTCCAATATGGGTCACCACCAAGGACACCGACTAAGAACTGTCCCGTGCTGGGAGCGTCCACACACCGTTCTCTTTTAGCAAAGGTAACATGAGCTGTGCTAGCATGAATACAAAGCTATCTGACATAGATAAAAACAGGCAGGGAAAAAGCCAAGTTCTCTTGACAGTCACCATACTAGTCTGGCAACCTGCTGCCTCCAAATGACGGTGTCTGCTTCCCTCCACACCTGCTGCTTTTCCTCACCCCTTCTCACACACGCAGACCAACATGTCACATTCTCTTCAACCCCATTTCCTCTCTGATGCAAGGGGAAGGGGAATGAGAGTCGGTCAGGACACGGAGGCAGAGGAGGGACAGGGGGCAGGGAGCCCAGCCTTGCCCTGCCCTCCCGGAGTCCCCACGGCCGAGGCCAGAACCACGAGGCAACCAGGCAAGAACAAACAACCTTTCTCATAGCAGCTCATGACGGCAGCGATTCAACCACTGAAAGTTCCTGGTTAAAAGGGAGCCAAGCAAGAACGGCTACATTAACGAGAGGAGAAAAACTTTGACAATCCACACTCTCTTTTTCCAGAAGAAAGCCCAGCAGACGTGATCGTGTGCCATCAGAGAGAACTTCAAAGAAGTTGTCCCCCTACGTCCCCTTGCGAGGACAGGGTCCTCGCCTGGTCTGATGACACCTGAGGATCCAGAATGCTCCGGTCACGGCTCACAGCGCTGTTTCCAGAGAGTTCTTCCCTAGCTCGCTGGCCTTGCCCGTGAAGACGCTTGCTGGGAGAGCCAACGATCATCTTCCACTAGCTTCTCACGAAGGCCCTGGAGCCAACAGTAGTAACTTCACACCCTGCTGACTCGTCATGAGGGTAACCCTGGAGGTCGCCGATTCAATTTCCAGCTTTCTGGTCGCCATCAAGCATTCAGGTTGAAAGACTAGACTATGAAGCCTGGGGCTGATCTCCTACATGGTCTTGTGCCTCCTGCATCCCTCTGATCCCAGGAGGGCACCACGTGGGAAAGAGCTACACCAAGAAATGGAAGGAGACGGTACACTGACAGATAATGAGTGATGTTTGAATGTTGAGAAATCGCCTGGAAATTACACATGCAATTTGCATTATATATTTTTTGATGGATGAATAGGCTAGGGTAGTGTAAGTGGGATTTGGTTTTGAATGGATGAATACAGAGTAAGTATGTGGCAAAACAGCTTCATCTAAGCATTGTTTTTTCATTTAATAACTGGAGATCTCACCCAAAGCACTGGCTTTACTACAGTTGATCTCCATTCTTGTTACACTGTCAGCACTTTATTTCAAAATGCAGCCTTCGGCCCAGAGAGTGGGTTATATATATATGTGGGTTCATAATGATTTGCCCTACGGGGATAGTTAGTTAACATCTAAAATGCCTTCATCAGGCATACGCTTCAGGGGTGGTTGGTTAATTAGTTAGTTAGTTAGTACTTGATATGCTGGATTTTCATTATCACTTAATTTTGAACTACTGCCTAATTTCCGATGAAATTTCTCAATTTCCAAAGGCTTGGATTTTTTAAATCATTAATTTCTAGCTTTAGTACCTTCCCCCTCCCCCCCACAAAAAAAAAGATTGCCTGAATGAATGTAGGCCTTTGACTTGTATTAGAAGCCAGAAAATCGGTCTATTTGGGGAATTGAGCAAACGATGGTACTCTGTCATTGCTGGGTACAGTTGTCCACACACATCCATCAGGCAAAATTAATTCACGGTGTTGCTCAGATCTTCTATGTCCTTATTGATTTATTTGCCTGACTCGGCTATCAGTTCTTGAGACAGGGGTCTTAAAACCCCCCACTATGATAATGGATTGGTTTATTTATCCCTTTTAATTCTGTCATATTTTCCTTTTTTACACTTGGGGCCCTGATGTTAGCTATACCCAAATTTAGAGTTGTAACTTCCACCTGCCTTTGGCGGGTCCCCTAGGCAGGGTGTTGGGGGGCGGGGGGGGGGGGGGGCCTAAAGCAAAAGATGTGGCTCTTTACCAAGTTTACAGACCAGATTTCCTAACGTCTGCCAGCTTGCTAACACATGTTTGCAACTATGTCGGAATTTGGTTTAAGATTTATCTTGTTTCTCTAACACCACCTGGAAATGGTTTGTGGAAGGGAACCTATGGCATGCTTCCCTTCATTCCAGGCTAACAATACCTACCCAAAATAACTACACATCACCAAACTGGCCTAGGTCTGTTTGAAAGTATTCTTTTCTTTTAATTAAATTTTACTAGTTTTGTTTTTCTTTTTTCCAGTTATAGTTGGCATGCCATCTTATATTAGTTTCAGGTGCACAGCACCGTGATTAAACAATTTATTTCACTTATGAAGCGATCACACTGGTAAGTCTAGTACCCACTGGACACATACCCGTACGTCCCACAGCATTATTTCCAATAGCCAAAATGTGAGAGCGCCTGAAGGACCCTTCGACAGGTGAATGCAAGTATCCTTTGCATCGCAAGTCAGTGCAAAACTGTACTATTTGCTTTGGTTGTCCACCTTCATTTTCCTTTAAAAATATCATAGGAACCATTACAATGTCAGCCTTTCCTTGGCTTAATTAAGCCACGTTCTCTTACTGTTCTAGCTGCACCAGAATCGAGGTTGCTTAAAGGACTTCCCAAAGTTGACAGCTGAACACCGTCCTCTGGGGACCTGAACCCTTCCCACTTCCCATCAGAAGAAAGTGCACAAAGCTTGCTGCTATCATCCTAAGCAAAGAGAATATTAAGGAACGGGAATCTGGCTTTAGCAAAACACATCAAGAACCTAGAAAGGCCACCCAGGGGCATTTCTGACCATGGGGAAGACTTTAAACGGCCTCCTGAACAAAACCAGGCAAGGCTCAGCCCTTGTCTAGAGGGGGCTCCGTGGGAATGCCCCCCAAACACACACACGCCAGATGCCGAGCGAAAACGAGCACCATCCTTTGTGAAAGCAGACATCAGGAAGGTCCTGGGCCCAGAGCATCATGTTCTCCCTTAACTTAAGCTTGGCAGGAACCTGCGATTTTCTGCTCCATGATCGCCCTTTATTGTCAGGGAAACTGAGGTCAAAAGCTTGATAACTTAGCCAAGTTTATGCAGGAGGAGAGACCTAACCCAGAATGCCACTTGCCAGATCTTAAATCCGTTGTCCCTTTCAGGGATCCCTGTTTTCTGTGCTCTGTAAGGAACTCCTAGGGGCTGGTGGCCCCAGCTCAGGCTGAGTGACATTCCTCCAGGGTGGATCTTACGACCTAACCCACGTTAGGTCACCATGATGCTGAATGGGCACAGGACTTCGGCTACCTGTGTCCATCCAGCTGTCATTGCACGTAAGCAGAAGGCCCTAGACAGGGACAATACATGTTTTTATATGAGAGTAACAGAAAACAGCAGCAGTCAATAATGTGGACTATGCGTAGTTCTGCAATATCAATATATAGTTATTTTCTTTCCAGAAGAGAAATACAAAAGCACTGATATATCAGCCAGACAAAGCCACTTATGTGTTAGCTTTGACCTAAATGTTTTGTTTTGTTTTGTTTTGTAATTTGATTGTTGTTGTATTACATCCATCCCCTTTTTGCTCCCCTCTGTCTGACCTAAATGTTTTTTAGGTCCTTCCATCTGTGGTTGCAATTCAATTCATTCTTTGGATAATTTTGGCAGAGAAGAAACATACTGTCTCAAAAGAAAGAATAAACAAAACTCAATCTCTTCAGTGATTTCTCCTGGGACCAATGCCAATCTAAGCAACAAATGAAAGGGGAGAATTCTTCATTACTGAAGAGGTGGCTATGTATTCGAATTTTCTGTGAAACATGAAAAATATAGGGATCCAATTTACTCGTCACTATTACAGATATTTCTAAAACAGTTTCCTTGCTCCGTTTTCATTTCTCCAGCCACAATGGGAGTTAACACTGTATTTCACAAATCAGGATTTCACAAATCAGACCAAGTACTTGGGATTCTTAGGAGAAAAGGTTCACACACAACACGAAAGGTAAGACAAGATAACCCTCAAGATATTCCTAAATACTTCTCATCCTACACACCGTTTTTCCAAAGATTTGATACTGAGGAAGAAAAAGAAAAGCTGAATGAATGTGAAAAAAGGCATTAGTGTCTTTTGATAAGACACTAATAGCAACTTGCCTACTTTTCATACCAACTTGCCTACTTTTTATCATGTAGCCCACTGTCAGGCTAGAAATACAAATCAGGCCTGTGTGGTAGACATGGGTTCCATGGAAGTCGGGTGGCAGTGGGCCACTCTCACGGATAGTGTGAGAATAACTCGACAGGGAACAGTGACTCTATTCCACCTTTCCTTCATACTGGATCTACCCATCGCAGGTGTCGCAGCAGCATTTGCTGCCAAGTCCAATATCAAGGTAGGTTTGACTATCCCAAGCAAGGAAGCTCAGACCGATTTACAATGGCATGGAGTCAAACAATTCTGCATCGGTGGTACAACTGCTCCAAGTACGTACTTGTGCTGCAGAAAGACTAAATTCGCCCACAGCTCCATCACTCATTTAGTGAACTACTCCTGGACCCGTCACTGAACCTCCACAACCCTCCGTCTTTTCCTTCTACAGAACTAGCTTAGTAACAGAATCTACGTCAAAATGTTTCTGTAAAAAGTAAATACCATAATTAGTATCAAGTTCTTCGCAAAGTGCCAGGTACACTGTAAGCATGCAATGAATAGAGGCTATTATTAGCACTAATAGAATAATGCGAACATCGTTAGCAGAGTCTAAAGAGAGAGAGAATTCTGGGGTACACGAGGTCTGTCCCAAAAGTACTGAGCTAATGTCAATATAATTAAAACAGTCTGTGCAGCCAATGCTTTCAGGACAGACCTTGTGTTAAACGAAGCCACACTGTGTTCTAAATACCCTGACACCTTCTGAGCAGCAAATGTGCTTCCGCCTTCCTATAATCCCAGTCACCCCCTAGATGCAAACCAAAGAGGAACCGGGAATAGAACGTACCTCAACTTGCTTGCTTTAAAGTAACTGCAAACTTAGCAGCCCCTAACATGAAATTTTTTAAGGGGGATGCAGGACCGTGTTTAAAATGCACCGCATCTGTCTCAGGGAATGACAGGCTGAGCTGACACTTGCAGGCTCTCCCGAAGTCATTTCAACCTGTGGGGCTGGACACCTCCCGGATCTAGCCCCAGGACTTGATCGCAGGCTGTATCATTTCGAGAGAAAATGAGCCATCTGATTTAGTCCCAGGAGGTACAATTATCTTCCCTGTATTTGCATCCCGGGTCCAATCCTTGTTTGTTCCTAATTGGATACAGTTTAACAAATGGGGCTGCCCTCTCTTATCTGCTCTTGAGGGTTGAATAGGATGCATTAGTCTCCCCCAGGCTGTTTTCCCTAAGTCTGTCCAAGAAAACGCCTGCGATTCAGGAGGACGGGTTTATGATGGACATATTTATGCTGATCAATCAACGGCCTTGACCTGGGTCCCCAGTGAAGGGGTCTAGCTGGCAGAAAAGAGAAACTAACTAGCGGGTCCACGTCTTGCAGTGACTTGTAAGAGACAAGAATCTGCTTTCCTGTCCCTACAAATCAACAGGGAGGGCGGGTGGGAGTGTGCTCAGTGAGTCCCCTGAGATCGAGCCGCAGAGATCATCTGCAAATAAAAGAGCATGAGGTTTACCTAAGTGACTCTAAAGGGGCTTTAATCTTCTCAGTACATTCTGCATCTTCCAGAAGCAAAGCCAACCTAAGGTACACGGAAGCTAGCCTGGGAGTCTTTGTTATTAAGGACTCACCCACAAAATTAACCTCTTGGAGATCTGCCCTCTGATTTTACTGTCTGAAGTGCAAATGGGGCACCACTTTGGTGCCTCGGGATAATTATTATCCTCTTCTTGAAGCTACAAAGCTTCTCTCCACTGTAAGTCTCCATTACCGCCCAGCCCCACGTCTTCAGTTCATCAAAAGCCAGATGGAGGAGGAGGGGGCCACACGGAGTGACAGGGTCCACAGTCCACATCTGACCCCAGGAATGGGAATGGACCCTCCAGGAGGTGCCAGGTCCTCCCAGGCTAATTGGGGGGCCTGGGAGGGGTCAGTCCCAGGAGGCTGTTCCTTCAGGAATTGGGCTGCATGGCCCTCCTGCTCAGACCAAGGTGTGACAGGTGCCACCACCAGGTCCTTTTGTCCTCACATTCTCTGATACCATCCTTAGTCCTACCCTATAAGGACTGTGTTTATCTGGTAAGTGCTTTCAGGAAGTGGGTCCATTATTGGGATCTGTTAGCCAAACTGTGGCTAAATGTCAGACAGGTGCAAAGTCTTTTGCTTTTTTTTCTTTTCTTTTTTTTTTCAAAGAATTTATTTCATTATTTTTAGAAAGAGGGGAAGGGAGAGAGGCAGAGAGGGAGAGAGACATCAATGTGTGGTTGCCTTTCACCTGCCTCCAGCCACAGACCTGGCTGGAGACCTGGTTTGCAACCTGGTTATGTGCCCTGGCTGGGGAATCGAACCTGCGACCTTTGGGTTCGCAGGCCGGCGCCCTAACCATTATGCCACCAGCCAGGGCTTGCTTTTTTTTCATATAGTTAGAGATTTTATTTTTAAGCCAAGTGAGCCTAAAAGTTGCCAACAAAGCAATGAAACATGTACCAGCATAAAATTTTCATGCCTTGAGAGGGCAGAACGAACATCCAATCAAAAACTGTGGGTTAGAGAAGAGAGTTCAGGTCTCAGGACCACCATCTACCTTTCCTTCAACTCTGCGCATTCACTTCTGTCAAGGAGAGAGGTGTGTGACCGGGCCATCCATACAAGTGCAGGGAAGGGAACAAGGCTTTCAGCTCTAAGAAGAATGAGATCTTCACACCGTGACTAAAGTTGGTAACACTACTGTATAAATGAAGTTTGCTAAGAGCGCAGAACTTGAATGTTTTCACACACACAACACACAGATGAATGTGTGAGCACACGGATGTAATAGTTAACAAGATAGGAATCCTTTCACAATGCGAATGTTCTGCAAATCACCATCATGTTGTATGCTTTAAATGTCTTGTCAATTATTTCTCAATAAAGCTGGGGAAAGATTAAAAATTTGTAACAAAACAAAAAATGGGTGTGAAGGAAGGCCACTGCCAGCCCCTAAGGTGCACTGTCCTATGCTAGGTTTAATACTCTACTGTCACCATCTTGACATTTTTAGTAAGTTACAAGCCAAAGGCCCACTTTTAAATGTGTAGGAGTCACCAATCTGTTTACATCTGTTCAATGTAAAAGCTCCAATTCAGGAGTTAAAGAAATAACATGGTGTGAGGCCCTGGCTGGTGGCACAGTGGATAAGACAGCAGCTTACAAACCCAAAGGTTGCTGGTTCAATTCCCAGCCAGGACACGTAACCTGGTTGCAAGCCAGGTCTCCAGCCAAGTCCGTAGCTGGAGACAGGTGAAAGGCAACCATACATTGCTATCTGTCTCCCTCTCTGTCTCTCTCCCTTCCCTTCTCTCTAAAAATAATAAAATAACATCTTTTTTAAAAAGAAATACATGGTGAGGTCGTATTTACAAGCTCACATGCAAAGAGTGGTCATAATATGAGTGGCACTGGTGAAATACTTCAAGGGGTTCCAAATACCCCCAATCTCAATTTTCCACAATTAGAGATTCATTTCACACAGGCATGGATGGAGCCACGTTGAAGGGTGACAATGGGGAGCCAGTCCCATGGCACAAGCCCAGCCATCAGGCCTGGGCCTCAGGCATGGGAAAAAGGAGGCGCCCTGGAGAGGTGTGCGACTGTGTCAAGTTTGGTTTCTTCCTGTGCTTGTGTGGCCTTGAACCAGCCCCTTCTGCCAGCTGGGGTCTCTCTGCTCTCGTGTAAAATAATGACTGCGTTGCTGGGCCACTGTGAACACTAAATGAGATACCACACATGAATGACTTAATGAGTTTAAAAGTTCTATGTAAAAACCATTTCTGTAGTACTACACACAATATTTTTTCCTCCTTTATTTCTTCCACCACCTGCTCAAGCTTACACTTGGCTAAAACGTCTTTCTTGAACGTGATTTGTCAAATTGGCAAAGGCTCTTTTCTTCCTTCTTTTGCTCCAAATAGGACCTTCATTTACAAACATTTAAAAAAAAAGAAAAAGGCATCTTTTTCTGGAATCTCTCAGTGATTGTTAAAAAATGCTCAGTGAAGCAGTGTGAACCTAAATGGATGCAGGGGATAAACCAGGAATGCATTACAAAAAGGAGCCTTGAAAAATATGTACTTAAATTAGAACCAACTTTTTTTTTTTTTTTTCCACTTTGCCTACATTAACCCTTGAGAATACATACGGTCTATTTTTATTCGGGTATATGGATTTCTGTAACACTCTTTCAGGAAAGGTCAGGCCTAACTAAATGCCATTATCTTGAGGAGTAACAGCTGGGAGGAGGTTGGAAAAATTTTTAAAAATTTTAAATTAAAAAACAACCAACAAGCTCACATTGTATTTAACCGGAACATAGAATGACTATTAATCAAGATGCAAAGCAATTTGGAACTTGAACTCTTTCCCTCATTTGTTTATTCATCACGGAATGGAGAAAACATGTGCGTCACTTCTGTGAAAGGGTCACTTCTGCAAAAGGGTCACAGTGTGCCATCTTAATATGTTACTCTGAAGGATCTGTGACCACAGGAAATGGATTCACAGCATCACCAATTTGTATGTAAGGGGCCGCAGGGTTTTTCCTAAGACTATCTTCACATGTAGTATTTAAAAAAAATTTTTCTGTAGCTGGAGCCAGGTGAAAGGCAACCATACGCTGATGTCTCTCTGCCTCTCTCCCTTTCCCTCTCTCTAAAAATAATAAAATCGCCCTGGTGGTGGCTCAGTGGATAAGGTGCCGGCCTGTGAACCCAAAGGTCGCTGGTTCGATTCCCAGCCAGGGCACATAACCAGGTTGCAAGCCAGGTCTCCAGCCAGGTCCATGGCTGGAGGCAGGTGAAAGGCAACCATACACTGATGTCTCTCTCCCTCTTTGCCTCTTTCCCTTCCCCCCTCTCTGGAAATAATAACAAATAAAATCTTTAAAATAAAATAAAATAAAATAAAAATAAAATCTTTAAAAAAAATTAAAAGTAAAAAAATATTTTCAATTTTGGTAAAACAGATATGTAACATTAAAAAATGCCATTTTAAGCATTTTAAGGTGTACATTGTATTGGCATTAAGTCCATTGACACTGTCAGGCAACTGCCATCACTATCCACTTCCAAATGGAAACTCTGTACCCATTAAACATAATTCCCTAGTGCCCCCTCCTCAGCCCCTGATAACTACTGCTATACGTGGAACCCCCATACAGCATGGCACTTCTATGACAGGGTTTCGCTCTAACACGATTGAAGAATTGGGGTAAACCCTTGTACAACACAGCATCCTAGAACATGGTTTCTAACACAGTTTGAGAATTAGAAAAATTCCTAAACAACATGGAGTGTAATAAGAGCTTTTAAGAGCAAAAAAAAAAAACACCTCATTCAGAATCAGGGAAATCCCCAACAAGTCAGAATGTAATTAGAGCTTTTAAGAGCAAAAGATATCACATTTAAAATTAATGAAATTTATCAAGCTCAGCTAAAAGTAAGCCATCTAAACAGATTTTTTGCAAAAAGTTCAGGATAGAAATCAAGATATGTGGAAAAAAATTTAGAGGATGAAGACATCTTGTCAAAAAGAAAACACCCTTGGTTATATTTATAAAAATATAATAGTATGCTTTTAAATTTTTTGGAGCCTAACCCCCTTTTTTGGTTTCCTATAAGAGATTCACCTCACATGGCATTTTTTAGGAACCCAACAACCGTGTTATACGAGGCTTGCTTGTATTTTCTGTCTCTATGACCTGGCTCACTCCTGGGGTCTCCTAGGAGTTTGAAGTACATGGTACCTGCCCCATCGTGACTGGCACGTTTCACTCAGCCTCAAGGTTCATGCATGGCAGGGCCTGTGTCAGAATTTCATTCCTTTTATGAACAGCTGGTGGATGAACCATATTTCGTTTATCCACACATCTGTTGATGGATACTTGGGTGTTTTTGTGGGACGTTCACACAAAACCTGACGAAATTAGGAAAATGAACTTTGCAGCACTAGATTTCCCTTTTTAACTTTCTGGTCACCCCACTGATGGACCCTCTGTACATGCCATCCTTGTCCTGCCTGCAAGGGTACCTGCGGTGACATGCACGGGAACAGACTTGCTCCATGCATCCCCCAAAATTCATTTCCAAGATTTCTTCTGAAGGATTTGAACTGAATTCCAGCAGCCCTGAAACCAGGTGCAGGGAGCATGGGGGAGACTGGCATTCACGGGCACCTGAGCCACATCTGGGAGGAGGCGAGCAGGGCAGGACCTGGGGTCAGGCACAGCTGGACTTCCACCCCAGCTGGAGACCTTGAACAACCTCCTGGCCTCTCCAAGCTGCCTGGTCCTCATCTCTACATGAAGACACTCAAAGAATCTGTGAGGACTGAAAGGTGTAGCACAAAGGAAATGTACTATACGTGTTAACTGTGGTTATAGTTTTTCAATCCACACCCAAGGGTAGATTTATTGATTTTAGAGAGAGGGGAAAAGAGAGAAAGAGAAACATTCACTGGTAGCCTCCTGACAAGGGATAAACCCTATAACTAGGTAGGCACACCGACTAGAAACTGAACCCGCAGCCTTTTCGGTGCAGGAGACAACGCTGCAATTGACTGAGCCACCCGGCCAGGGCAACTGTTGTTATTTTGATGATGATTAGATCTGAGGCAGCTTTGCTTTACCAGGCTCCTGAATGCTACATGAAATGTCAGAACCTGGGCACTCCTGACACCCCTGAGGTCTGGGGGGGACAGAAAAGGAGATGCCCCGGAGCTCTTACTGGCACCTGCTTCCCTACCTTCCAAATGGCACAGTGCCCAGGATAATTGGCAAGCCCAAGCTGAGGGTGCCTGCCACCCAAAGGAGACGCCTTTTCCCATGACACGAACACTTGGATGATGAACTCCGCGCTTCTTCTCATGACCACCCCACGAGCTACGCACACCCATGGTCCAGCATTCCAGGTGCCTGTGTGCTCAGCAGCTCCTTAGCATCGGATGGTCACGGCATGCCCACCTCTACTCCACGTGTGCCTCTGGGGGAACCACTCGTTGCTGGGAACACTGGTAGCAATCACAGCCACCCCAGGGCGGAGGCTCCAGAGGAATGAAAGGACTAAGTAAGGCTCCGTAGCCCGTCAATGGAGTGGGAAGAGGGGAAGGGGGGTGGGGGAGGAGGAAGGGGGAAAGGAGGGTGGGAGGTTATACGTTGCTCTAGATATGTTGTTCTATCTAAAGCAACATGTAAGTCTGTGCTCTTTCGAATATCCGAATATAACTCCTATCCTTCCTCCTTCCCATCTTCTCCAGGCTTGACCCCCTCGGGTCTACAGTTATGCCTCCGGAACACGCTTCTGGACCAGTCAGAATCACACCCCCACCCCTTGCCTCTTAAGGATGCGCTCGAAGCAGGGCTACAGTGGCCAGTGGTCAAATAATGTCAAGGGTTGCTTTTCACCATCCCCTGCCATCAAGTGAGTCATGTCAGGTAAGGTTACCACCCACTTTTCGCCAATGCCTCAACCAAACAACCGCTCCTGCGTCTTTACATACCAATCACAAATAAGCAAAACATGGAAAGCATGACTAGAGGAAGAGACTTCGCTCAATACTAGGCTTACACCACAGGTGTTGATGAACGACTTCTGTGCAGATCTGTATCTATAGATATAGATAATATCATCATATATATAGATATAGATGATTTATATATAGAAGTATAGATATAGATATATCGATATAGGTAGATATATAGAGATAGATACATCCTGAGTGCCTGTAGCTCAACCAGGTTAAACGTGCATTTCTGGAGCAGCTTATCTGCGATGTGTGTTCTCAGTCATAGCATGAGCTCAGCGTCAGAACTTCATAAACAGCAAATGCCACCACTTTCTATGCACATTTCTGTTATTTTGTCCTCAAGATAAATGGGAACCTTAGTGATCTCGCTCAGTTTCTTGGTTCTACAGACCGTTCTTATGCCAATTACTTGCAAATTTATGTCTCCAGCCCAGACAGTTTCCTGAACTCTAGACTCATTTATCTAACTGCTGGCCTGACAGCTCCTCTTGGGTGTCTAGTGGGCTATTCTACTCAATGTGTCCAAACTGGACTCCCAATCTCCCTCCTTCTTGTGCCTTTTCTACCTCACTAATGGTGGTTCCATCCTTCCAACTGAACAAGCCAAAATCTTTGGATTTATCTTTATGGTCTTCCTTTCCCTCCCACCCAACAGAAATTCTATTGGCTACCTTCAAAGTATATACAGAAGCTAAGGAGTAACAGAATCTAACTTGAAATTTTTGAGTCAGTTATGAAATCAAACATATTATGTATCTATCAGAAAGAGAGAGAGACACCACATAAAATTGTGCTGGCAAATCCAGAAGGAGAGGAACATCTGAAAATCACAGAGAGAGGATTCCAAATTGTGCACCCATTGTCGGGGAACTTCAAACACAGCAGCGAGCCCATCCTGCCCTGTAGGAGATCAAAGCAAAGGCTGGAGGTCCAAGCGGCGCTGTGCTCAGATCACAGCGATCCTTCCAGGTATCGGCAATTGGCCCTCCCCTGCCAACTCTTCCTCCATAACTAGAACCCACTGCTCTCCGTTCATGTCCACCTGACCCAGGTTCTCAGTGACCCAGTGTTGGTTATCACAACACCTAGTTCGTCTCCCTTCTGTCTAATCCATGAGCCATGCCAGACTCTCAGTACCCATAACCCAGCAGGGAATTTCCCCTGGTCACACCATCTAAGCCTGGGGATCACAGTCACCTCCCCAACATGGTCCCTTGCCCTGAGCAACCCAGAGAACACCCTCTAGCTCATCTGAATCCTGTTGGTTCTTTAAAGACTTAAGTCTCATTTCCACCCTGAGGACTCTCCCCACTCCAATCCACTGTGACCTCCGGTTCCTTTGAAGTCCACAGAATGTCCTTCTGGCTACTCAACTCGCATATATCCACAGACTACCTTTGCAATGGTGCACCACTGACACTTTCCAATGAGATCATGAATTCCGAAAAACAGGACCTGGATCATTTTCCCTCTCACAGAGCACGGACAGTAGAAAGGTTTCAATTAATGGTTTAAGTCAGCTGGGTTTGGGTTACAAGGCCCTGGGGCTCCAGGTTGTCCATTTCATTAAACATGTGTGGCCACAATGTCAATTCAACAAGGATCAACGACAGTCTATGAGATCTGTCCCGAAAGTATCGAGCCAATGCTTCAATATAAACAGGTTGCGCTCAATACTTTCAGGACAGACCTTGGAAGTTTTCACAAATCTGTAGGGCAGTTTTTAAAAGATGTCGCTAATACAAAAAGTCACTTGAAAATGCTACCAGATACTCTTAGCTGTGCCCACCTGGACTGCAGGTAACAGAGAAAAACCATGGTTTCATTCTAGACTGAAGGATAAGCCTGATTAAAGCCATGAGGGCCTTCGGTACAGGTAGGAAGATTGAAATACATCCCAAATATTAATACTACACACTAAATGCCTGTGGGCTCTCCCAAGCAATTCAGCTACCACACTCCCCTTGAATGGGTACCACCAAAGAAAATTCAACCACAAAGTCGCCAAGTTAATGGCTTGACTTCGAGTAAGATGAGAAGGCAGGCAACTTCCAGTCGAAGCAGAACCCCTGTCCTGATCTTCTCCGCTGAGGAGCGTTGAGAGTGTGTGGCCACAACCCAGGAGCACAGCAGAAAGACTGAGGCAGGATTCTGACCTAAGAACCTGGTAGGGTTTTGTTTCTTTCTAAGTTTTCATTTACTGATTTTTAGGTCAAAGAAATGGGAGAAAGAGAGAAAGAAACAATCGATGTGTTGTTCCACTTATTGATGCCTTCATTGGTTGGTTCTTGTATGTGCCCTGACTGGGGATCGAACCGCAACCTTGACGTATTGGGATGAGGCTCTAACCAACTGAGCTAGAGAATCTGGTGTTGGTGCTGGTGCTAAACTGGGGAGTCATGTAGATGAGAGGAGGTGGCGATCACGTAAGTGGCAGCCTCTTCTTTATAACCCAGTCAAGGACACCTCACAGTGTGGACACCTCCTCTCTCTATCCCAGTGAGGTTATGAAAGGAATCAACACACACACACAAATAGTGTGTGTTATACCTTGCGTGTGTATATTTTTTAAACACATATGTACCTATTTTAAAATAACAAGTTTAGCAAGCAGTCTTCCCTTACAGAATTAAGAAGTATTTCCCTTGTAAGAACCCTGCCTTTGCCAGTCCAGATGCAAACTATTAAGAGCACAGCCAGCAAAAAAAAAGAAAACAAAAACCACAGTATATCACTGAGCTTGTATCAGCACAGCTCTACTACCAGACGTTATAACTTTTTAATAAAGAAAAATGTCAGTCACTCAGTAACAAACCCCCCCCACCCCCCTCCCCGCCCCAACCCTCCTCTTTCGCACCGAGATATTTCAAACAGGAACTCTCTAAGCCCAAATTCCCTCTTTTGGCAAACAGCTCCCTTCTTTTCAGCCAAAGTGCCCTTATTTTCTTCTTTTCTCTAACTTCTTCAGGTTTTCGTAAAAATGGCCTGCGACAGCTCATGGGACAGTGTGCAATGAACTGCCACTCTCGAGGGAATGGAATACTACTGCTCTGCTCAGTCAACAGGAAAACCTGAAACAAGGTCATCACTGCTTTCGTGATGAGGGTGCAGGGAACGGGTCCTCAGACGCAATGAGGCACCTGGGAAGGGGACAAAGGGGACACAGATATGTGCTCCCTCTCTCTTCTCTTGACCAGGGCCCTCCTCTGCATGGTTTGCCATCAGGGACCAAGAAAAGTTGGTTTACGCTCACTCCCCAGGGCCCTGTGTTCCCCCCAAGTCAGCAGAGAAAGGGTCTTGGTGGAAAACAACCATGCCTGCACGAGGGCAGGGTTGCTGCAGGGCTGAAAGGCTGACACGAAGTTGGCTGGAAGTTTCTGGCCATTCCAGATTATTACAAAGGCATTTCAAGAATTCTAGGTGGGTGCCTTCCAGCCCCGACTCCGCCCCTCCTGTTGCGAAAGTTCAAAGGGACAGGTGACTCTCTAGGTCAAAGAGCAAATGCTTCAGGAGGGTTCAACCTAGTTCCCACTTGCATGGCACAAAGACCCGGGGTCACACACTCCCATTCAAGCCATTATTCAAGGCAGGGCCACTGCTCTGAGGGCCACTGCCACTCAACTTGAGGCCAAACTGATTACCCATCAGGGGTTCCCATCCTGGAGGCAGAGGAGGGAGAACCACCTGGAAACAGAGGCCTCTCTGGTTTGCACATGCTCTGGAACCAAATGCTCCCGTGCTCCAGCAAGAGAGGACAAGGAAGGTTTTCATCAGAAAGTCTCCCCACAAGCAAGGCCAGCAGGCTTCCCTGCCTACACAACAAAGCGCTCCAGGAAGCAGCACCCCAGTGGGTCACCTGCACGCGTGGAAGAAATAGCTTGAATCAGCTCTAACACTGCGTTTTCCTTTAAAAAAAAAAAGTTGATTGATTTTAGAGAGAGGAAGGGAGGGCAGGAGAGACAGAGGAAGGAGGAAGAGGGAGGCAGGGAGGGAGGGAGACAAGCATTGACATGAAAGAGAAACATGGACCCGTTGCCCCCCGCATACACCCCCGACCAGGGACTGAACTCATAACCTAAGTCCCTGCTCTGACCTGGAACCAAACCCCCAACCTTTACGTTTATGACACGACACTCCAACCAAATAAGCCACAGGGCTTTCCTTCTTTCTTTATACCACCTATTACATGGTGTAAATATTTCATATTTAACAGAAATCGTTTTATTACGGAAGGCTCAAAATGTTTGAGTCGGGGTGAATTCTCAGATCATTACCACTGTTCAAGGTCCAAAGCTTGGTAACTTCTGCTCTTACATCTTTTGAGCAAAAACAGCCATTTTCAGCACTATTAGCAGAATGGTACATTCTGAGCAATGTTACTTTATTCTCTAGATAAATGTAAAGTTAAAGCTAAAGGTTAGACAGGCATTCTTAAAGCAACTGTGAATAACTTAAGAACCCAAAGTTAAACCATTTATGAAAAAAGGCCATCAAGTGATTTAAGTCAATATGCTCAAAATATCCTCAAAATGGTCTGCCCACACATTCACCTTGGGTTCAATAAACCAAATAGAGGAAAATGGTCTTTGATTTCAAGTCTCTCTTTTCAAAAGAAGATTTTACCCTTTGTGACAACATGGTGGACCTGGAGAGTGTTATGCTGAGTGAAATAAGCTAGTCAGAGAAAGACAAATACCATATGATTTCGCTCATCTGTGAAATCTAATGAACAAAATAAACTAGCAAACAAAACAGAAACAGACTCACTGACAGAGAGCAGACTGACAGCTGTCATAGGGGGAGGGGTTGCAGGCTGGGTGAAAGAAGTGAAGGGATTAAACAAAAAGAAGAAAACTCAGACAGACAACAGTGTGGTGATTACCAGAGGGAAGGGTGAGCGAGGTAGAGGAAGGGAAAGGATCAGTGGCGATGGAAGGAGACTTGACTCGCAGGGCTGAACATGCAACACAACACAATCATCTGTGCGGATGACGCAGTATAGGACTGCGTGCCTGAAACTTCCACGACCTTATCAGCCAATGCTGCCCTCATAAAGTCAATAAAATCTTTTCTTGTCCTCCCTATGGCTGATACTATTTGCCTTGTAAATCCCAGCCACAGATTTTCCTTAAAATAGCTATCATTTAAAACTGTCCCTTAAAATAACCTAGGGTTTTTCTCCTTCTGGGCCCGTTCATTCTTTTCTGTGGAAACCAGAAGAGTGTGCTGTCTGTGGACTGTACGTGTAGGTCACCTGTCCACTCAGCTGTTACAGACTGCAAGGATATCACACACGGAGGCTTTTTATCAAGAAAAAACCTCCCGACCACCTCAGTGAGCAACTCTCCCTCTGCTCGCCTAGCCCTGGACCAGTGGCTGCTTTGGATCTGATTTGCTAGATTTGATACTGGTGCCCTCTGTGGGACAGCTTTGGGTGCCTGTCTTCTGGATACGGAGCCACAACCTCAGGCCAGTAAGAAACAGCCTGTGCTGTGCACTCACACATGCATACATGCACGTGCCCACAGGCATGTGTGCACATACGTACACACATATATGCCATGCACGCAAGCATACATGCACACACACACTCATCAGATCTAGGTACCCGAACTCTATTTTGTCTGACCCACCATCTACTGAAGCATCAACCCCACCCCCCACTGCTCTTAACCCAGAACCGTCTTTGGTGGGTCAGCAGTAGCATCTCTGGATCAAAGGCCAGAGTATGTTTTTGGATATGCATTCTGGTTCTGAGTGTTTATGCCCAATGGCCAACTGGGGCTCCTCTCACCTTAGAGATGCAGGAAGTGGCAGAAGTTGAAGGAAAGGCCAGGTGGGGCGGGATGGCATGATCTGATGTGGGGAGAGTCTGTGCACGTTTTCCAGAGGAGGGGAAGATAATGGATTTGAAAGCTCTAGGGTAACACAGCAATAAAACATCACTAATTGAAGAATTAATCATTTCCCAAATCATTACAGGAAAGCCTTTGACAACCAACCTAAAGCACAACAATGTCTCCGAGTGGAAAATGTGGGAAACAGGCTAGTGTCTGAGGTGTTGGCACACAGGACCCTACACTGACCACCTCCAGTTTCCTGTGACAGTCATTACACTCATCGTTTCCTGTGTCCACTTCCCTTCCTGCTTTAGTCACAACCCAGACAGGCTGTCAGTCCCCAAAAGTGGCCCACAGGGGACTGGGAAATGTGCTGGACTCCTAGGTCTCAGGACAAGTCAATCGAGAGTAATTTCTGTAACCACTGACTGCATCGTCCCAGGGAGGAACTGATCTGTGACCTTCCTGATGGTCCAGTACCTTCAGGTCCATCTCTTCGCCTCTGTCACCCTCCTGAGCACTCTAGCCTCCAGGTACTTGCACCGGCCAGAAAGAAATAAAAGCCACCTCAATAGCGGTGTTCATCCACAGAAGACCCAACATCCCAGGGACATGTTCAGGCTTTCAAAATCCACCCTACACTGCATGGATCCTGGCTGTCCCACCTCCCAGCAAGATGCTTAGCCTCCCTGAGCCTCAGTTGTCTCTTCAATAAAATGGGGATAATGATCCCTATCTCATGGGAATTAAGGCCAGCATACAGCAATGTACATCATGCATCAAAACAAGAAATAAACAAAGAGCTGATGTTCCTTGTCTTGCCCTACGTTGGCAAACAAGTGCAGTAGGTCCTTCCAAGAAGTGCACCATTAGGAAGGCACGGGCGGAGGCTGGAGGGAATAGCCTTGCCGTCACGTGACCCATCTCACATTGCCTGCATTCATCCATCTGGCTCCATTTACGTGCATGGATGTTTTGCGTCAAGCCTCACCTCCCCAACTTGGCCATACACACTGGGCGGGAGATGTCTCTCCAGGTTCCCCAGATGTGACCCATTAATTCATTCGAGCAGTGACTCCTGCATAGGAGGAAGCACAGGGTGGAGGCTGAGGGCACAGCCTCTACAGTCTACCTGGAGTTCAAATCCAACCCCTACAGGACGTGTGGCAATTAACTTCCCTTTCTGGGCCTCAGTTTCCGCATGTGGGTACTGTGAGCTCAAAGCAAGGGTGCTTACTGGAAGGAAGCTGGCACCTGCAAGCCACCCAGTAAGTGTTGGCGTTTATTATTAGCACTGTAGGGACTTGGTGGCCATGACCAGTGCCACCGCCCACACCTTCAGAACTCAGTCTTTTTCCGGCATTGCTTTGCTGGCCGAAATCATCATAAAACATGCCTAAGTTACACGGTGTAAGAAGTGACTGCAAAAGTTGACTTTAAAACATCTTGGAGATTAATTTTTAAAAACTATGATGTAGAATAATGCATGAGTACGTCCATGGAACAGCCTTCTTTTGGTATCTCTTGAAACCATTCCATTTGATCGGATTTTGATACAACTCCACTCTCAATGTTTATTGGGTGTGTTTTTTTTTTTTTGAAGCATGGTTTATTTAAATTTTTATTTAATTCAATAGTATTCTTGATGGATAAGATAAAGATTCCTGGAGTTTTGCAAAAATTCTTCCAGCAGTCACCGTCAAAATCTCCTGTCTTCAACATGCCGAAAATTAAATTCCTGAGGCTGTGGTGAAATCATTTGAGTATCTGCATTCCGTCTCCATGAACACATCGTCCCTGTCTGGAGACGATGTAGTGGCCATTTAGCACACCGTTCTCATGGCCAGCACGTCCGAGACTACAGATGCAGGTGGGCATCATACGCAGAGCCCTCAGCAACCCTGACACACATAGGACAGGGTCCCTGGGGAGGTGCCCATCGGGCCCAGGCAAGGCGTACGCAGCCAGAGCTCATTGGAAGGCAAGATGGATAGAATTTCTTTCCTCCTTAGTGAGTCTCTCTCAAATAGCCACTGACCACTGTCACCTAGGCACTCCAGCTCATCATTGCATGGTGGCTGAACACGTTATTGACTGAGCTGATTGGCTGGAATGACCCCCTAGAGCCCTCAGAGTTGAGTCTCCCCCAACAGTCCCAGGGACAGCTGTGTTCCTTAGGTTCCATCAGCCTCGCTCATGTGTCTATCATGGCTCTTACTGGAGTATTTGATCCTGGTAACTTGTGCTTGCAAGATATGCTTACATGGTTGCTTCCCCCACTTCTCAGAAGGGCTTGCTTCTGTCTTCCTCATCTTTGAACTCCTGCTTTTTAAAAAAATGGTATCCTCACCTAGGGACATGCTTATTGATTTAAGAGACCGGGGAGGGAGAAAGAGAGGGAGAGACATCAATCAGCTGCCTCCTGCACACACCCTAAGCAGGGATGGAACCTGCAACCCAGGCATGTGCCCTGACCAGGAATCAAACCCACAACCCTTCGATTTACAGGGCAACACCCAACTAAGTCACACAGGCCAGGGCTGTATCTCCTGTTTTTAGTGCAGAAGCTCAGGCAAGTCCGTTGAATGGATTTGAGCTGTGAAGGCCAAAGTCACCCTAGAGAAGGTGCCATCACCTTGGAGCTGTGTCTGCTTCACACCAACGTCATAGCAGGACAAGGTAGGCTGGCACCTGTCCGTACTGTCTGCATTTCTTCTATAAAACATGCACCTCTTCCTGGCAACTTGACTGCACCAAATGACTTCTCAAGAACCTCTGCACATTAGAATTCCTTCACGTCTTGTGGGATAAACTGTCAGCAAAGAATTAACTGGTAAATATTTCAAGCTGCACAGTCTGTCTAGCAACGCAGTTGCCACACACAATCCATGAACAAATGAAGGTGGCTATGTCACGACGAAACTTTACTTACAAACACAGGTGGCTTTGGGTTGGATTTGGCCCCAGCCACACTTTGCACACGTTGCTAAGACCTGATCTGAGAGAAAACTGACCCACAGGAAACATGATAAACTAATTCTGCTATCAGAAAACTCTGTCAAGCCCTGGCCAGCATGGTTCAGGTGGTTGGAGCACCCACCTGAACCATACACAGAAAGATTTCTGTCCCATCAATCTTTCTGTCCCATACACAGAAAGACTGTGGGTTCCATCACCCATCAGGGCACATTCCTGGGTTGCAGGTGTGGTACCCCATTGAGATGTGTATATGAGAGACAACCAATCAGTGCTTCTCTCTCACATCAATGTTTCTCTCCCTCTAGCTCCCTCCCTTCCCCCCTCTCTCTAAAATCAACGGCTATGTCCTTGGGTGAGGATAAAGGGAAGAAAAGAAAAACAAAACTCTGTGATAACTCAGGAGATAATTAATCTAGGCCCTTTCTTCCTCATTCTACCATAGGTCAGAGGCAGAAAAATAATGAAGAGGGAGGGGAAGAGACCCCTGAATCTTGCTTCATAAGTTTGACATTAGGCTGCATCCTAAGTTACAAATCCCAGTTTCAAAGGTTTTCATTCTTTTATATGCCACACCAGAAAACAGGAACCTAGATCTGTGGGATCAGGTTTTTATCCCACTCTTGAACCTCTGCAACCTTCTTTTCTACAGTATTATCTTTTCATTCCTTTACTGACTCAGTCAATTCTGAGGTCCTTTACAAGGTCACGTTCACCTATAGATCCCAACCCATTGTCCTAATGACTAGTAGCACATTGTACAGGAAGACCTACCAGTACACAATGGAACGTAAGTCTTATCGACTCTCTACTAGGTTCCAAAGTAGATAAGGCTGAGCACAGGGAAGATAACATAAATCTGAAACTCTGGCCACTGATCTGAAGGCAGGTTAGAACGCCTCAAAAAAAAAAGGAGTTACAATTCCAACCTGAAAAAAAAAAAAAAAACCTAAATAAATAATAGCAAAAAAACACAGACAAGTGGCCAGCTGGACTTAACCAGAAACAGCTGATTAACCCACTTGGTTTTGTGTCTTTCCAGCGCATGCAGGATGGAAATAATTGGCTGTTTGCAAACAAAATGCAGAAGGAGGAAATGCTCCACCTAAAGCTGTAATTAGTTTGTCAATGCTGTGCATCTATGATGTACACACAAGGCAAGACGTACTCCCACTCCCACTGAAGTGGCTTCCTCTCCCGCCTCCGCCTTCGCTTTGTAAGAACGAGCTCAGATAATAAAAGGCAAGTGGAAGTAAGACTTCAGCCAGCCTTTCTGTAAGTCTGACTCTCGGCATGGTGCCGAGAGTGAAGAATCATTTCTTTGTGGACCATTCCAAACACTGATGGACATACTGACCCTGGGAAGATTACAGCATAGAGTCGACTCTCAGCCTATTTGCACGCTAAGGATACTATCATCTCTCCTCGCTGGGCCGTGTCATATTTGATGAATGTTCAAGCATGATTGTACCAGTGGCATTTTCTCTGAAAATTGCAGTGATTACTCATTAGCAAATGAGAGCCCTTGGGCACAGAGTCGGGTCAGAAGACTGAGTGCCGTGTTCCCAACAGATGTGACAAATCAATCCTGAAAGTTTGGCACCTAGAATGGGGATCAAAGTGCTACAATTAAAATGTACAGGTTCCAGATTAGATCCATCGCTACCTAAAAATTGTACTTGATCTTCCTATCGTGAGCTGTCTACACCGGATTAAGAGAAATGAAGAGCCTATGAAGGTGTAGCTATGTGCCCTCATGACTGCCCAGGAGAACAGAGAGATGACAAACATCGTGGCTGTCACATGAAGGCACTGAGGCCTGGGATTTAGACTTGGATCTGTCACTGATGGGTGGGCCTTGGGGAAATTAGGCAGCTACCTGCTTCTTTGTCCTCCTCTGCAGAATAGTAATACTCTAGTGGGTCTCTTTCTTTCTTTCTTCAGAGGGCTCCCGTTGGCTAAGTAGCTGGTGTCTTTGTACCTTTAGAAATGTGGCTTGGGTGGTAACTTTCTATGCCTTGGAGCATTGCCTAGGGTTAAGAGATGGGGCTTGGGAACTACATGGTGTGGGTTTGAATAGGCCCTTGTCACTCACTGGGTGACCTTAGGCCAGATCTGCAAGTTCACTGTGTCTCAGTTTCCTCATTTATATAGGGAATGGGTGCATTTGGTTGGAGCGCTCTCTCATACACAGAAATGTCAGAGGCAAGGTACATGCCTACTTTCAGGGTTCAGTCTCGGGTTGGAGAGCACCACAAGGAAACCAATTGATATTTTCCGCTCTCTTTCTCTCTGCTACACACCACCCCCTTCTTCGTTAAGATCAATGAGCATATCATCAGGTGAGAATTTAAAAAATAAAGACAGCTTTTTTTAAAAAAAAAATATGCAAAAGTATAAGGAATAAGTGAGGATTAGATGTACTGAATCATGCAAAAACCCTTAGAACATTTCCTGGCCCATAGTAAGAACTCACAAAATACTAACTGGCATGTATTCATCTAAATGTCCACGGGGAGAACGCGGGTATTTCTCTAATAGCTTAAAACTGTGAAAAACGACTTGGCACATTATAGAAGGAAATGCATATACCTTGGACTTAGCAACTTCATTGCTACCCTAGAGAAGCTCACATATCTAAACAAGGTTACTATCAACATTGCTCATTGCAAGGACATTTGAAAGAGCAAAATAGCCACTGGGAAGGTGGATACATAAGGTGTGAAATTTGCTTCATGATTAAAATGGTGCCATCCAAAGAACATATTATTACATGAGAAAAGAAGCATTGCAATAAGAAACTGATAGTGTGATACCACTTATAAAAGTTTTAAAAGGTAAAGCTATACTCCATATTGCTCACAGATTCATGCCTGTATCATAAAAATATGAAAACATGCAACCAAGTAATAAGTACCATTTTCAGAACTGTCAAGGCAAGGGGCTGAAATGGAAGGAAAGCAGGGGGTTTTATCTATTCTGTGAATGTTTTCTTTCCTTAAAATATAATCAGGAAAAAAAGAAGGGCAAAACTAAAATTTTCATCGAAGTCTTATATTACTCTATTTGCATTTTGCATGCCTAAAGTATTGCTTCATTTGGAAAAAAATTCTGAACTGTACTTTTGATTTGTGGTATTTGTCTTTTGTGATGTCCCATCACATACATGGACATAATTTAGTTTTATTTTTCTGCCTTCATTTTCTGGAATGACTCATTATAACAGCTTTCCTTACTCTAACTCCAAGTAGACTAAAAATTCTCCATTTAGCTCTACTCACCAGCATGGTGTATCTATCAATGGCATGTTTAAATAATGGATCATTCTCTCATTAGCAAGCATTTATGTAACCCCCTGAGAACGCATAGCTCTGTTCCAGGCCTAACACTTGGAAATGATAACAGAATTACATTTAAAAGGAGACTGGCTATCGTGGCCTCATTAAAATTTAAAATATTTTTGGTACCTTAGTTTACATTTTACAATGATAGAATTTTAGAGTTTTTAAAAACCACTAAGAAAAACCCAAATACCCCAATGGGAAGGCACAGAAAAACTTTTAGCAGAAGTACTTCTTATGGCAAAATGAAACATGAAAAACATTCAAGTAAGTGAGCAACAAAATAGACGAGTTATAAAATGAGATATTTTAAACTATCAACTTGGCAACGATCATATTTGTTATTGATATAAGTTCAGGAAATTAGGCCCTCGACATACTACTGGCACATAATTAGGCGTTACATATCAAGTGCCTTAAAAATATCAAAACACTTTGACCCAATGATTGTCCTGCTGGATTTATACTGTGAAAATAACACAAGATATACACAGAGATTTATGCTCAAGATACTCACTACAGCATTATTTATCAAAGCCAAAGACCCAAATATAGAACAACGTTCATTAAATAACACATTATCTACACAATGTAATAATCCGCAGTCTTTATATTATTTTTTCAGCTTATGTTCAAATGTTACGGGCAAATGTTCAAAAGATAATGTTGATGGAGAAACCAGGCTACAACACTATTGCATGCGCATAGAAATGCTGTTCTGTAAGATAACTATGCACATTGAGAAAAAGATTGGAAGAAAACACACTAAAAAGCCGAGAGTGGTTATCTCAGACTCCGGAGCTCATAGGTGGCTCTTTTGTTTATCCCCTTATACTTTTTTCAAGTATTTGTCAATGAGCCTGTGTTATAATTCAAATAAAATATAAATGATCATATCATTGCAGAAATGGAGCTCGAGGAAGAACCCTTCCATTTTATAGATGGGGGAACATTAAATTAAGGTGGTACCACTACTGGGTGGCCATACCCCTTCCCAGCCTGGGCAGCCACATCCCGAGGGACACCTCAAGGGTACCGGCCACAGAAGGAGACCACAGGGCTCCGGCAAAATGGCTCCAGGCAATTCTCGCTCACTTCCGGCACATGCCATCTGCACCTAATCGGGCTCACCTCAATGACTGGGAGAAGGCGGCAACTGAATTGTTTGTTGCATCAATGCAAGTATCAGCTTATAACACGAGCTACGACTCTAAGTAGCAAGAAAGGCAGGACCGTTTTTTTAAAAGTGATAGACATTCGGGGGTTCAGAAATATGAAATTCAATTAAATCAAGCAAGGGGTGGTGGCAAGAGACTGGAAACCAGCACTACAAATGGGATACGGAGCCAGCCTCACTCAGGCCTGCGAACCAGAGGACAGCGAGTGCAGTTCGATGAACCAACTGTGGAGTTTTATATGCTTTTTACAAACCCTTCACACAATACCTCGCACTTTTCTCCTTCCACTCCAACATTTGTCCTAAATCGGTCTGTTCTAGTCTAAAGCTGAGACTCTAGTTTTACTGAGTAGGTATGAGATATCCAGGCATTTATCCATGTTGGAAAACAAAGGCCAGCTTGAGAGTTATTTTCATTTCAAGAGCGTTCCCACAATTCTTACAATAGAAAGGAAAAAAGAAGAGAGAGGAAGAAAAAAGGGCTGCGGCAGGTGGGGGCCCCCTCTCGTCTGCTGCGGGTGGCTCTCCTGACATAGAACTGGGGCAGTTTCTAGGGCAGATCGGATCCCTTCCACCGAGGCCTCAGAGGTTTTCTCAATGTCGGCCGGAGCAGGAGCTGGCGGACAAAGTGCATTGTCTGAGGGCTCCCAATGGAAGGTTTCAAAGGCAAATACCAAGTTTTGTTCTGCCAGGGCTTTCCTGCCCTGTTACTGATGCCTTTGCGCACCTCGGAAGGAGACAAAGGGAAGAAAAACTGCTGGACCAAAATGTAATTCTTTTTTCTTTCCATTCACGTAACGAGTGGTGCAGCGAGAAGCATGAAGGGGCTTGGTAAGGCCAGCACGGGGCCCCCGATTTTATTTGCACCTTCAGGTTTGCCTGCCCAGGAGCTCCAAGACACAGCACTACTTGGGAGAAAGACCACAGGCCAGCTGGATGGCTGGGGAAGGACTCCTGAGAAGCAGGCTTCTCAGGACTGTAAGGTGAGGGTCAGCAATACAAAAGGGAAGATCAGGAGACTCTCCTCTGCAAAGTGCAGTGAAATAACTCCCTTCTTCACTCATAAAACTCCTAGATAGTTTGCCATGAAAAAGGAAACCTTAGCCCTTGTGACAGCATGGAAGGACCTGGAGAACATCATGCTAAGTGAAGTAAGCCGGTCAGAGAAAGACAGGTTCCGTATGATTTCACTCATGTGTGGAGTCTAATGAACAAAATAAACTAACAAAGTAGAAACAGACTCAAGAGACAGAGAAACAGACTGACAGATGTCACAGGTGAAGGGGGTTCAGGGGGCTGCCACTCTGGGATTTGGATGGAGCTCCCCTGTTGCTTCCAAGATGAAGAAAGCAACTTGCAGCTGGCACTACCAAGGCAATAGAGAAAAGAGCAAGAGTGAGGCAGGCCAATTAAAGGACCAACTGGGAGAAGCAAGTCAAGGCCACCCACGAGACAAAGACCAGCTACATCTTCTATTACAACGTTGGTGCAGCCCAAGGCAAAAATACACGTACAAACCATATTGACACATTTTCCTCTCATCAATAGATAGCCCATCCACCACCTTGGACGTATCTCATATGTACGAGAATGAAAAACGCTCACACAAGAAAAGATAAGATTCCACGTATGGCTAAACCTACTCTCCATGTCTCCACGGGCCACAACCCCCTAAGATATCAAGTAGACTGTAAAAAGCATCTCATGGTAGGTGAATGTCCTGGGAACAAATGGTTATTTGAAATTTATGGGTTCGTCTTTTGTTGGATCAACTTCCTTCCTGCTGGAAAATATGTTTTACCTCTTTTAGTCAATTGAGGTTTTCAGAGTCATTTTGATTACAGAATTTCATAATCCAGCCTAAAATGGAAAAGTCATTATAATTTCTGTCTGCCATGTGAAGAGCCTGAGGCTGGCCAGGTGGTTAGTAAATAAATGCACTTCCCAGCTCGTAGTAACTCACCTGATCAATAGTGTAAAGTGGAAACATGTATGGCATCTATAGAAAGGGCGATAAAAACGGAGCTGTTATGGCCCGTGGACTCATGGGAATTGGGTCCAAGGGGAAAACACAGCCCCTTCTGGCCCAGCTGCCACGGAAGCGATTACTGGACACTTCATAAACAAAGGCGATCCAAAGACAAGTTATCTAAAGCCTCTTGCGAGAAAGGTTATTCGGAAAACGCATTTCCTTTGTGGTGCGGCCAGCTTGTTCCTTGACTCAGGCTTGCAAATTGTTCTCGCTGATTTTTAGAAACATCTTGGCTCTTTTCGCCCCAATCACTTCCATATGACCACGCTCCCTAGGGAGGCAAAACTCAATGAAAGCGAGAACCCCAATGTGGATGGCAGCTACAGGCTCCAGCCTCCTTCTATTATCCTGACGGGCTGTCTCTCGCTGTATTCACTGGAGTTCAAAATCCACGTGATGTTATTCTGAACTCATGGGCCAAAAACAGCAATGGAGGATCAATCCGCAAGTACAGACGTGCTAAATTGAACACCAGGGATCTTAATGCTCTGAATGCTATAGCTGTGAGAGTTCTTCATTGTTTTAAGGATTTAATAGCTGCTGGGTGCTCCTGGTTTTAAAAATGCAAGGCTGGCCAAAACTTAGCAGACCTCGCTATCTGGAATCCACGGATGTTAAATAAATTTGTCAACGAATGGACAGTGTAAAGTTATTAAAAGTCAAGGTAGGTCTGCGTATGCAAGAAAGGATTTGACACTCTATAGGTGATAACCAATTCTGAATCTGAACAACCATTATCAACCTTCAGACTGATTACAGCCCTGGATGTTCCCATTAAGGCAACACTGAGAACTCCAAGTTCTCCTCCAGGCCTCCGGGCATCAGCCACGCCTCCAGAACATCCCTATTCATTCCTTCTTTCTGAGATTAGTCTGGTTAAGAACGATGGATTTATCATCCTAGTACTAAAGCATATTCGTATTCGCTTAGTAGACACGTACTCAACACAAAAGCCAAGTGGGACAGAACTGTTTGGAAACATCAAGGCTAGGACACTACTGAGCTTCTTGCTATTAGTAGTGTCAAGTGACCTTGGGCAGAGAAGACCGAAGCACCACATAAGCTGTTAAGTCGAAGGGCAAGAACACAGCAGCAGCATCGACTACATCAGCAAAGAAGCCCCAGCCCTAGAGAGCCACCCACATGCTCCGAAGTGACAAACAAACCTAAGGCAACCAAGAGTGGCAGCTGCAGGGGAAGATCACCGATTATCAATCGATCGATCAACCAGATTATATCCTAAGAATCTCAAGTGTTCATGGCATACATATTTTATGGAAGAGGTGGACTATTGGCTATAGTAGGAAACTGTACCTTCAAATACGGAAATTAAAAAAATGAAATGTACTTCCCCAATACCTTTTCTCCTCCAGAACCCAATCAGCATCTGCGGGAACTCCCTAGTGACAGCAGCAGTGATGTATGTGTGTTAAAGGGAGGGCCTACACCATGATCTATGTGGCTCAGTTGGTTGGAGCTTTGTCATCGAACTGAAAGGTCATGGATTTGCAGGTTCAGTACCCAATCGGGGCATGGATGACAAGGCAACAATTGATGTCTCTCTCTCCCTCTCCCTAACTCCCCCCTCCCCATCCTCTTTCTCCAAAATCAATGAAAAAATGTCATTGGATGGCGATTTTTTTAAATATTATCACATCTTGAATTTCACCCTGTAGGCCCTCGGACAGCCCTGTTCTATCTAGTCTCTACTCAGTCACAACAGGGAAACTGTAATGCACTCAGTACCATGTCCTCAGTGCTGAGGACTGTGGCTGATCCAAAGTGAGCTTAACAAATCATTTATAAGGAAAGGCCAGATTCTGCTACAAATTACATAGGCATTTGGTGTTCGTATTCAGCTGGGACCCATGTGAGGGACCCCCAACCCCCAAACAAGAGTTGACTTTCCTTTAAATGGAAGAAATCTGTTTTCACTTAAAATGTTGTCACCATGGGTTGCCATACTGTATAGCTATTATTTTTTACAGGCAGCTCTTGGGTTTGGAGACAGATGCACTTGGGTTTGGAATCTGCAGTACCTCCAGTCACAGCGTGGTTTTGGATGGAGGGGGCTGGCTCCCTGTCTCGGGCAACACTCCACGTTTCATTGTCCTTTTCCGTTTTCCCACCTTGTAACAGAAGATGGAAGCTGACTCAGGAACAACTTCCTTTCACTTCCAACCGATGTTAGTCTGCCTTGTCCTGTTACACCACCCAACGTGAGATAGCCCAACGTTCTGCTGGCATGCGGAGTTGCCTTGAAAGTGACTGACCTACCCAAGACAGCCAACCGTAGTGATGAAAATCACACCCTTTCCTATGACGAGACAGCTATTGGTATTGGTTGACCATCTCTGGGGTTCCTTGGTTAATCTGGCTGCTGATCTGCTACCTCATCAGCCTCCTCTTCCACCAACCAGGTGTGCAGAAGGGGAGATAACAGTGCTGGTGCTGAGCCCAGGTCCCCTCAGGACTCCGTTCGACAGTTGGCACCTGTGCTCTGTATCAAAGGTCTCCTGGAACCTGCCTTGCCAGCACTTGTAACAGGCTTGAAGAAGTCTCAGATTCACAGCCCTCTTGATACCCTTTCTAGGTGGTCAGGAAGCATAGCAGCTCCAGCCTAGGGTAACCTACGGTGCAACTCACACCCCTCCAAGTCCCCAGCAAGATGGGGCTGACACCGAAGGCCACCCTCTTTGGCTCCCCCAGTTCCCCGGGGAACCACACCCTTAACAAATCATTTATACAGGAATCCTCACCTCAGGATCTACTTCTGGCCAACTCTACCTGAAGCGGCGGGTACTGGTACTCCCCATGTTTGAGTATTCTAGAAAGTATCATTCCTTCTCAATGCAGGCACGTGCACTGGCACCCAGGTAGGCCAAACACACGCAGAGGTAGCTCACACGTGCCCGGAGCTCGGAGAGGAAGCAGCTCTCAACGCTTCTGTCTGCAGCAACACGGCACAGAGCAAAGGCCACCAGTCTTGCCTATCTCAGCCTGTCACTTGTAGCAGTGCGACCTCAAACAGGTACGCTCCTCTAATAATCCAGGTTCTGTGCCCCGTAGTATTTTTTTTTTTTTTTAATGGTGATAATACCTACATCACAGTTGCGGGGATTAACGGAGATAAACTAACCCCGTGCCTGGCGTGGAGCCGGTGCTCAGGGCCTGTCTGCTCAACTTGAATCTGTATTTTGATAACACCCTTGAGGTGAGAAGTGACCTCAAACCCATCACAGGAGCCAGATGCCTCTGCAGGCCGGCTCCTCCCGGACAGCCATCCTCCAGGGCTCATGGATACTCCGCACTTCCAGGCACAGGAACCAGATGTTGTCACAACGGCACGGAAGTTGTCCCTCCCTCAAAAAGAGGCCCTTGACGGACGTTACCGAGTCTTTATGAGCCATGAAGTGCAACAGCTGGCTAGTTCCAGGCAGCGTTCCCACCCAGCGATTGTTAAGCAGCAGGCGAGATTTTATTATCCTTTCCCCTCTGTTTAATGTGGTGTTCACCTTCTGCTGGGATTGCTGGCCTTGATTATCCATCTCCGCATAAAAATGGAGGAACGTCCCCTACTCGTTTCTCTCCTGGGCTCTCTGTTGCTCGTTCCTGTCAGAATCTCACACTCGTCAGCCCATCGGGCCGGAGCCTCCACTCCCAGGAGCCCGCAGATGAATGGGGGACAGCTCGGGGGAGGAGGAGGAAGCAGTACGTGATGATGCTCTTGGAGCATCGGGAAATCACACAACTACAGCAAACAGGAAGCCAGCCAACAGAGGCTCTTCTTACCCTGTTGCAGCGGAGGTGTAGACATCTGGGGGGAAAAACAACTTTCTCTTTTCCTAAAAAAGTATATCTTTCCATCCCTTTTGCAAGGGAAACCGGGCAGCCACGTCCTTTGGAATCTATCAGTCTTCCTTGCATCTTCATTGTCAGATGGGAGCCACTTGGTTGCCCACAGTCGGCACCTTCCTGGGGGTCAGCAATGGACAGCAATGCCCGTGTGCCTAGAACACCCTCTTCCTATGGCCACAGAGACCAGCTAGATGGCTCCCCAGATTCAAGCGCATGGATGGCGGCAGTTGATAGTCCAGGAGTGGCCCTTTGCCCATGAAGCCCAAGAGAGACGTCAGGCTATACCGGTCCTCTTCCTGAATGAATACCTGACCGGAGTTTTATTCTTGCCTGTCTTGCCTCCTCAGGGGCATGAAACCATCCCAGATGTGGAAGCTAACCAACTAGCATCAGCTCTACTAACACGCACACCCAAACTTCAGGTACTGGAAGTCACCAGACACCATCCTGCCCCCAAGTCTGCACCCAAAGGAGAGGGCCAGAGACCGGTGTCCAGCCTGGATGTGCCCAACGGGCTTTCACAATGCACGAATGCTTTCAACCCACGTGAAGCATTTATATCAGCTGATCTGTTACTGATGAAAATACACAAGGTAGCTACTTTTATCAATGCTATAGGAACAGTTACTCCAGAAACAGACTAGAGCAGCCAGTACAAGGACTCAGTGAGAACTCTAACTGCTGGAGACAGAAGTTGGGGATTTGCTCCCCAGTCCCCGTATGTCTGAGAGCTTCCAATCAGCCTGGCATCTGTGAATGAATCTAGACCTGCAGACTATACTATTCCCAGTCAGTCCTGGGTGGTAGGATATGCGGAAAGCTTGCTTTATTTTTCCCTAATGCTGCTGCTTCTCAATCTTAAGAGGCAACTCCATGATTTAATGAATCTATACGCATGTCAAAGCAGCTATTTAGATTCCTTCCAATACCTTGTCTTGCAGACCGAGTTCTTCCAACTGCCTATTCCCAAGTAACAGTCCCTCCAGCTCTTCTCCTATAGCATAAGGTGTACTTATCAGAACTCCAGAAGAGCCTCTAGGATCAGATTTTTACTTTGGCCAAGAGTAAGATGAAACCATTCACTTTAGTTCCAATATTCTTTGTGATACTGCCCAGCATGTTTCATTTTTACTGTTGTCCCTGGTCACAATCTTAGGCTGACCCTGCAGGCAATAAAGTCCTTAGGTTGCCTACCATGTCACAGAATTGTTTGAATTATTTATTCCACCTAAACTCTTTCTTCCTACTCAGATTAAAGTTCCTTTGCCCACTTCTCCTGTTCATCCTACCCTGACGATATTTCATTACCTGGAAGAACTAAAGTTTTGTGCACAAATTTGAAGATTTCCCATGGTACCTTTTTATCTTGATCCCTTGAAAAAATGTTAACTAAGGTCAGTTCAATATGCTTTTCTGTGTATTCCTGTTATTACCACTTTTCCCTTCAGTGAAAATGATCACTTATCCCAACCTTTTACTAAGACAATTCTTTCTCCATCTCAAACATTGTTTCTAACCCCAATTACAGTCATTTGTTTATCTTTGGTGAGGTATAACTGATATTGAATAAACTGCACCTTTAAAGGAGACAATTGTGTGAATTTCATCATATGTACATACCTGTGTGTATGTACACATGATAAGATCATGGCCACATCCATTACCCCTCACATACATTTGTTAGCTTCCCCTACCTCCCACCCCCATTCCTAGTCAACCACTGCTACACTTCACATCATTATAGATTAGTCTGCACTGCCTATAATTTGATATAAATGAAATCATACTATATGTAGTCTTGTTTTTGTGGGGGAGTCTGGATTCTTTCACTCGCTATAATAATTTGAGGTTTATCCATGTTGTTGCATATACCAGTGATTTAAATACCCTCAAGAATATTCCACAGTACACGTATACCATATTTCATTAATCCATTTATCAGTTGGTGGACACGAGCCGTTTCCAGTCTTTTGTTATTATGAAGAATACTGCCATGAACATTCATGCACCCGTGTTCATGTGAACGTATCTTAACTTCCCTTCGGTAAGTCTTAAGTGTGGAGAGCTTAATGGTATGGTAGTGAAAACTGATTTCTACCACTTCCAGTATGACTTATTTTTTGAAACTTCCTGAAAAATCTAAATAAAGTCTATCCTGTCCCTCTCCTTGATTTATGCATTTCTTCAAAAAATGTCAACATAGTTCTCAATGAATAAAATGGAAAAGTCAACGTCTATGGGGCCTCAAAGATGTACCAGTGCTTTTGCCCACCAGAACTGCCCAATGTTCGCCTCTGGTCAAGTGGCATGTAGGAGGTACAAGGCCCAGGTGACAGGCAATCCCACAGGGACCAGTGCAAGAAATCATTCCCTCACTCTTGGGAGCTCTGTGGTGTGCCGGTGCCAAAATACTGAAGAGGCTCCTGAGATTCCCCCCACCAGCCCTTCTGGGACGTATCACTTGAGTCCATGGAGGAAGTTACATCTCAGAACAAAGAGGAAGCAAGATCTTCCCTGGGTTTTGTTGCTGATACTATTAGATTATTATATAAAATAACAAATCCGAAACAGGAGAGAGGAGGTGGGGGGAAGAGAGGTAACAAGAGGTAATGGTTAGAGGTAAAAATTAAATGAGGCCAAATTAATAAGGGTCTACCCTTCAAGTAAATTAAATTCTTTATCCCGGAAGAAAAACATAAGCAATAGCCAAAAGACACGCTTTGAATTTAAAGCTATGATGGGAGATCGTTGGAGCCATAACGCACCCTCATACCCCTTTTTTAAGGGGCAATCACACGATGAGCAGATTGCAATTTTGAAGTTGCAGATATATAGGATCTAGACTTGCTATTTTTAATCCATGAGCTCCTGGATCAACAGCAACCTAAGTTTGATTTTTTTTTTTTTTTTCCTGCATGTGTAAAGAAATAGCAGTGGGGTTTAAATTCCCTGCAGCTTGAACAGTAATTTGCCTCCCTCCCCTCAACTAGGCAGGATCTAGGCTCCGTAAATCAATTGCCTCATTTCCAGCTTTAAAGAAAACGAAGACTAGGTGAATCAAGGAAGCCACCACCGTCGGCGAGGCTGTGGCTAGACATCAGGACCACAGGGAAGCTTAAACATGAATCGTACCTAGTTGTGTTTTCTCACTCTTCGGTGCGAAAGCTAAAATAAAATGCTCACATCTTAAGTAATCAATGGTAAGGGATTCTCCAATTTATCCAACAGGCATGAGGATTTCGTTGAACATGTCAACAGCTGAGGACACTGAGAAAGAAAGGATGAGGGCTGAAGGTCAACAGAGGATAGGAATGGCGGACCAGCAGGTGCACCCCGCACAGAATGGGGGTATTTTCAAGTTAAACTGGGTGCTGATGCTAGGCATGATGGTCAATTTGGTGATGGTCAGTGTACCAGGTTGCTAGGTCAAGCACCAGTCTAAGTGTCACTCTGTCTTAGGTGTGACTAACACTTAAATCAGTAGACTCCGACTTAAGCAGATTGCCCTCCGTCTGTTAAAGGAAAGCGCTCACCTCGAGCATAAGGTTGGGCAAAGTCCTTAGTTCCCCAGGAGGGGGACTGGAAGGAAGCCCCTGCCCTCAGAGCTTGGTGGCATGGGTGGCGTGGGGAACAGTCGCTCTCTCCCTTGGCCCTGAGCAGAGGTTTTCGGGCTGCTTTGGAGACACTGCTCCCGAAGAGGACCTTAGCTACTCTAACACTGATGACCTCGTCTAGCCAATAGCAGCTCTCCACAGACGACTCCATAATGCTCCCGAGATGCGCTCACCAAGTATTACCTGGTGCCAGCCCTGTCCTAAGAGTCGAGGGTGCCAGGATGGAACTAGACAGACAAGGGCCTCTTTCTACGGATCTTACATGCTGGGAGTCAGGCAATAAGCCAGTAAGGAAATGAATGAGTAAGATTATTTCCGATAATAGGGGCACTGTGAAGTCATCTTTAACTTCTAAACAACCTGAGAGAACTCAGGGAAAGCAATACTTGGAGTTCTCTGTCCTGAACTGTCCAGTAAGGGGACTGATCACCCACCCCTGTGGACTAGCACCTCCCTGATGGCAGTCCTTGCATTTCTGCTATCTTCAGTGTCTAATACAAGGACTGACATACAGTATGGACCTACCACATGCTGGTTGGCTGCCTGGCTGAGTGGGTGAGGGGTTGGATAAATGGATAGACGGATGGGTGGATGGACAGCTGGATAGACAGAGGAGTGGGTGGGTGAAGGGGTAGATGAATGGAGGGAGAGAGAGAGGGATGGGTGAGTGGATGCATCAATGGGTGGATGGGTGATGGAAATATATTGCCAATATCCTATATGCTGTATTTCCTTAGAAGCTTCTCTGGGAAAAGTTGAGAGCGCAACCAGGTTTAATGGAAAAGTGATTCCAGGAAGCAGCAGGTGGAGAGTAAGAAGGTGAGGCAGAGAGAGAAGGAAACCACCAGAGGATGTGGCATAAAGCTGATGTGAGCAACTAAGCATCAATCCTTATAAAATCTGAAACGCATGGTGGACCCTGTCTCAGGGATATCCCAACCGGGGGGCAACCAAGCTGGGGGTACTGAGGCCCTAACTTCTGCCAGCCTCATTTGGGAGCCACTCCCAAGAGGACCACCTCCCTGTCACCCTGGCCTGTCCCCACATTGCAGGGCAATGGGCTCCAGCAGCCAGAGGAAGCCCTTGGGCTGAATCCCGGCCCTGAGTGAATCCGGGGAGCTGGAGGCTTTGTTCAGAGAATGACCAGTGAGCCACAGGGGCATGGGGATCAACAGGACCTGCGTCAGCCACCTACGTCCATCTGGAGAATTCCTGAGGGGCCCTGGAAACAGTGGTACGTGAGGGGCTGTGGAGGCAGCGGAGAGAAAGGGGATTCTTGTGACAGCCTGGGCTGCAGCCAGGGCAGACTGTCACCCTTGCCTCCTTCCACTACCTCTCTCCATTTTAAGCTGATACTTGGAGCTCCCCAAGGGTGGAAACCATGTCCTGTTTTGATATTTGAACACTTGCAAGTGGTGAGAACACATACAAGGACTCAACACTGGTTACTCCATTTTTGAGCCCTCAAACATGCCTCTCAAATTCTGGAGAGTTGGGTCCAGAAACATTCTTCTTACCCCATAAATGCCACCTTGTCATTTTTGATTCAGCACCAAGGAGATGGAGATGATGATAAAACAAAGTTCATTTGGGGGAAAAAATGAACCACATTTATTTTTTTTGAAGCACCTAAAAAAGCGGGAAATAAATTATGAGCAATGGCTTATATTTGCTTGTTTTTGGGGTTTTTTTATTCGAAGTGGCTTGCCTGGTGTGGGTTAACCCTTTCCCTACAGGTACCAGAGAGAATGTCTCTTTCTTTGTTACAGCTAAGGACTTTTCTTTCCTTTGCTAGGGTTGAAAAGGACAAACTGTGGACTCTTAAGGCTTTGGGTTTGGAGGATGCCAAGAAAGTGACAGCGACTATTATTTCTAGGCTCATGACATCCTACACCTCCCGAATTTCAGTGCACTCCACGAAGAAGCCCACCAGGGGCTACGAAAAACATCCGATTACAGCGTGATGCTCAGATCCCTTTTGCGTAAGCTAAATAAAAAGATGACGCTCAGAAGCAGCGTACTGCTAAATCCGTGTTGAAATCAGTAAGGACAAACATTCCTTTGGTTTTCTTACCCACCCGAAATACTTTTGTCACAAGTCCTAGTATTTGCAGTATTGATAACCCTAAGGCTACACAATAAATTTAGCTGTTTTTAAGCCTAATCCCATAGTTTTCTCTTAAGTTTTCATCTCTGTAAGCATTTTACGCCGTGGAGAAGAAGGCTGACTGACGTTTGCAAGCAGGGCTGACTCATTCTCCCAACTTTCACTTCCTGAGCTCACCCAGTTCACCAGGCAGGACATCAAGAGCAGCGGGGAGTTGACACAGTTCATGTCCATGTGAACTCTACTGCTTAGGAACCAGATAGAATTCAAAGAAAAATTCATTATTTCCCTTTCGGAGGCACGGAAATAAAAAGCCCGCCTTCAGGGCCACCTCTCAGCATGTAAAGCAAAGACTTCAACTAGGTGTCTTTGTGCTTGGGTTCCACTCTTTCTAATGAAACCGAAATAACTGTATGCCTGAGAGTCCTCCTTCCTGGCTCTTACTCCGTCACCAGACGCCACCATAGACAGATTTGCGTTCCCATCAACAACGTGACTCATCAGCACACAGAACCTTTCCCCAATCCCGCGGAAGATAATACATCTTTAGTTTCCATAACGTCTTCCACATGACTTTATCCCCAAACGCTTTACATACTTCACCAAGACAGCTACAGAATTAAAATAATAAATCAAAGCAGGGGACAGAAAGCAGAGAGGTTTCTTCAAGGGAGGAGAAGTCAGAATTTCAACAAGACAGGAGGGAAGATGGAGAGCCCCACTGTGTCTGTGCTAACTCGTAACTCTCTGCCGGGTTTAACTCTTTCTTGGGTTGATCACCCCAGGCTACACCCCTTGTCCCTTCTTTTAAAAAGCTTCCTCCTGAGAAGGCCACGAGGTCCTTACACTCTCACAAGAATCTCAGTTTCCCACTGATGCCTTGCCTCTGCTTTCTTATATCATTGCCCCCCAGATGGACTAAAGCAAAAAGAGTGACTTAATTCCGGAGCATGACATTTGACCTGGGAGAAGACATGAATTTTTCAAAGAACTGTGGTGGAGAACAATCTGGAGGCTTGGCTGCCTGCCTCCCCTTTAGCCTGAGGTTCATTCATTCACTCATTCATTCATTCACTCATTCGCTAATTTAACAAATACTCGTAAGACAATAGGTATGATGTGGGAGGAAAGATGCAGAGACAGAGCCCTAACATTGAACAGGGAGGGCAGAGAAGACCTTATCAGCAAGTGGTATTGGAGCAAAGATCCGAAGAGAAGGCTGAGCTCCGAAGCTTTGTGGGGAAAGAGCAGAGGGGCCAGAAAGACTGTTCTTTGAGTCTTAACCTCTTCTTTCTTCCCACTTCAACTCCTTCGATTCCTTCTTTTGGGTTTTGGTGGGGTTTTGCTTTGTTCGTTTTTGTGAGGCAGCCTCTACATTTAAAAACTCTGTGGATGAACTCTGAACTGAAGGCTTTTCACATCTAAGGACTGAATATTCTCTCTAGCAACGAGGCCAAGGAGTCACTCAACGTAAGCTTGCTCTCCCCCAGTAACAGGGACCTCACTCTCTCCGGGGGCCGTTTGCATTGCGAACAAGTTCTCCTTCATTCTGACCTGCCGGACATCGCCCTTCCATTACTAGGTTTTACTCAGCCTTTGTCCACACAGTCACGTGATCTGCAGAACCAACCCCATCTCTCTCTCATGTGACATCCCAACAGGCAGCTGAAGACGTTCTTCTCTGGGCTCAACCTACCCTCATGCGGCTTCTGAGCTTTTTAACACTTCAGTCACCTCCTCTCTGGACAGGCTCTCACTACCTACCTACATCCTGGGGTCTTCAGCTGTGGCATCTTCTCATGCTCTGTTCCATCTCCTTATTCACTCCCTGAATGGCATGGACATGGCCCAAGCTCCCAGCAGGCTTGCTCAGTGTTCCCCCAAACAACACAGGAGTCCCTGTCTGCACAGAGCTAGCACGGCGGCCCCTACGGGTGGGCAGCTGGTGCAGACGTTTCTTGTCACGTTTCGTTCATTCAAGTTGGCCCAGTCATTTATAAGACAATCAACAGGGAACCAAGGTATCACCAGAACCTCAAAACCAGTCTTCCACAAGCTGCCTTAACTCAGGATATCAGCCCTCATTCCACCCTCACTGCTCCTTTCCTAACCAGAGTGCTTCCTCGTGTTTGCGCGTTCGATGTTACTGCTCCTGAGGGTGACAGAAAAGCCATCTGTCCCTTCCTCCTGAAATACTAGCTAAAGCCATACTGGAGGAACACTTGCACAGTACTTTACAAGTTACACTCATCCTAATCTTCAAAGCCACCCTGATTAGTGGGTGTTAGCTTCACTTGACAGATAAAGAAACTGAGGCAGACCTGGAACCGGAACCCCAAGGGGGTTCTAGTTTTATATGTATTTCAACATCAGTGTACAAATCTGAGGCAGAAAAAAAGTTTCCGAAGGTTCAGTTCAAAGTATCAAATCAAGAACGCATCACAAGAAGGGAAAAAAGATAAAGCAGAGAAATCTAGTTTCTATTTCTGGCTTTGCTCTAAATACTCATAGGTTCACATTCCTGGTCCTTGGCTTCTTCATCCCTAACACCAGGGGACCGAATTCAGACAACCCTGACGTGTTTTCCTGCCCAGTTGTCCCCCTGTCTGCTTCCCTGTCTCCGCCACATCACTAAAATTAGGCAGAAAACATTGCTCAAATACCTTTCTTTTTTATTCCTTGCATTTTTTAAAGTTTCTAAGATTAGCAGGATAGTATCTGATAACTGCCCAGCGAGTGTGTCAGGAAGGAAGAAAATCGCCATCTTTATGATGGTGGATGTTTCAGGAATTCATTCGGTAATGAGAAGATAAATCTGGAAACGCCAGGCAGAGGCTGCCCTCCACCCCAGGATTCCTCAGCCCATGGAAGACCATCTTTATAGCCCCGTATTCTTAGAACAGTGGTTCTCAACAACCCCGGGGACATCTGCAATGTCCGGAGGCATTTTCGGTTGCCGCAACCGAAGAAGGTGCTACAGAGATTCTGTGGGTCGAGGCCAAGGATGCTGCTAAACATCCTATGATGCACAGGACGGTCCCCACAACAAAGAGGAATGGGGGCCAAGAAGGCAACCGCGCTGAGTCTGAACACCAAGAGCCAAGTCAAAGAAGGGCTTTTAGCCACACTGGCCCACGGGATGGGCTGATCCCAGGGAACCGAACGGCTGGACACCTGTCTTACCTTGCGAAGAAGGAGGCAGCCACTGAGGTGCCTGCGGAGGTCTCGGTGGTCCCGCAGGAGCCCTGTGGGGCCGGGACGCTGGAGGCTGAGGGCTTGTCCGCATTGTAGCGATTCAGCGCCGCTTCGGACAGGCCCTCCCGGCCAGTGTCTGTCATCAGCTGAGAGATCTGAGGAGGGAAATGGACACTGGGCTCATTATCTGCGGCTCACGACATGTCCTGCCCACCCCTGACAGCATCTCCCGGGCGCAGGCGGAGTGGAGCGGGGCTGGGAGGGAGCACACCCCCCGTGCTCCCTAGTACAGGCGGCACTTAGGGCTTTCTCTAAGGCTATTTTTCAGCATTTTAGCTAGGACACGCCTCACCTGCATTAAAAATAATGGAGTAAAATCATCCCCCGATGCTGCAAGTTTCAATTATGATTGTGTCTCCCCTGCATCTGGAGGGGAAAGATCATACCATTCCCCACCGTTTACGGCCCAAGACCAGCCCGGGAACATCAGCCAAGGCTGGCCAGGGTCTTACCAGGAAAGGCCCAAACGCTCTCAAATGAGTGGGGCAAAGGCATCATTTGATTAAGGGAGACGGGAACCCGCTAATGATGCACAGAAGGACTTAAAACATTATTTGTTGTTGTTTGCTGTAGGCAGTCAGCTCATAAAAATTAGACACAGCCACTATGAATTATCAATGGGATTACAGGGAGAGTTTAGATCATTTCAATAGCCTGGGTTGCCCTGCTGGTTCGTTAAGATAAATGGCTTCCATTTTATTTGCAATAATAGCCTTTATAATGGAAGTTCTAGGCGACGGGGCTGGATCCATTTTACCTAGATCCACATAATATGCTATGAAGAACCACACTTCTGGGCAACATGAGAAGCCTGGGTGGAAATATACTGTGTGAAAGTGCCGATCCCATGACAAATGTAAAAATTATGCAGGCAAGTCGAACGTGCGATTTCGAAAATCTGTTACTTTAAAACTTCCGTCTACTTGCAAGAAAGCAAACATTGTTGAACATAAGAAAAAGGAAACTTTAGTTTAAAAAAAAAAAAAATGTCCCCAGCCAGCTCAGAGTTCTTCAATGCTGAATGGAAAATGTTTCTAATTGCCTAGAAAGTGCAATAAAGCAAAGATCAGGAACAATTTCCACTTTACGATGAAGCAGGGCAGCCGGCCAGTCCCGCTGGTTCACCTTAGAACATAACAACATTTGTACTCTTCGTTATTTGCAGAATAGCCATCGCCCTGAGCCCCAGTGACTTGAAACTTTGCTCTTACTTGGAAAGCCTTGGCATTATTCAGCTGAAATTCTGCCAACGCATACTTTCTTATTCTCATTCATGTGACGCTTTGTAAGGAAACCCGACTCATGTAAGAGAACCAGGAGTGGAGGCAGCCAAAGCAGCGAGCAGAGGACCTGGGCCACCTCCCTGGCGCTCAGCAAGGACGCTGTCCAGTGCAGGGGGACCTCTCCCTGTGGGCTCCGCTCCACCAGCTGCCACTGTCCCAGAAGGACAAGGCCAGCTAGAGGTGGGGCACCAAGACAGGGGGCTGAGGATATGGGCATCACCACAAAATAGCACTTACACACTCCCCTCAGAACATGACGGCACCTGGGACGATGTCCACCAACAAAACCCCCACACTCACAGCACCATTTCTTTGAAGTAGCTACAATCTCATGTTCATACACTGACTGTAACATACAGACATCTGAACGCCCAGTCTGGTTGGAACCCAACTTATCAAGATATTGTCATGCTTGTTATCCAAAACTTTACTCTTCCTCCGCCCTGCAAACCACCCACAGGACAATCCACAGGGTGTCACTGAATTGTTCCACTACATCAACAAACAGAAGAATTGCCTGCTGGATGAAATTTGGCTACCAAAGAACTGCTCCCATCCAAATTCTTTCTGTGGGTCTTGGAAACTGCGATAGCTTATCACTAAGTTGGTTACACATTAAGCAGGGAAGAGTCAAGATCCATATCTATGGCCGTTACATCATCACTCACAGAACAAAGGATGCCCTTGTATCTGTCCACCCCTTGGTTGTTGACACACCGCGTCTTCCTCATACAACCCTCACCTGAAATAATCCCTTTCAAATCAAGTAGACAGGTGGGCTATTATTCCCATTTCTCATAGGAGAAAACAGAGGCTCAGCGGAGTCCGGTGATTTGCGCAAGGCTCTGCAGCCATTAAGTAGGGAAGTTCTTTCTGGATTCCTTCTCTCTTATTATAGGATTTCAACTCAGTTACTGAGGCTTACTGAATAACCTGAGCTCCAAATAGACTTGGGGGATTACAGAAAGTAAACTTTGCTTAGTCACGGACCTCAAGGGCTTTAGAGAAAGCTAGATAGAAAAACTCGTAGTCAGCCAATGGCACGCGCCCTCTCCTCGTCTCCGAAATAAAGGTGGGTATGTGTGTAGAAATACTATCTGTGACCTGGCAATGGGGAGCTTCCAAAATTTGGTTCTAATCAAATCTTTAAAGCCTCTCTGACCAAATCTTTCGGTCAGATCAGCCCTTGAGGGGCTAGAAGGCAAGTGCCAGCATTGGCCAGCTCAGCATTGGCCAGCTCAGCATTGGCCAGTTTCAGCGTCCAGGGGGTGGGCAGCAGCAGGAGGTGCTGAGCCGGGCTCACCTCCAACATGCTTCTGAAGGAAAGAGACCCTGGACCCACCCAGTACAGCCCCCGGTCATAACATGTATGTGCGAGACTGCCATACGCCTTGGGTCTCACTGTGAATTCCATCATCCCTCAGCCGATGTCAGGGCTGGTTCTGGAGTGACATGGGACCGACGTGACAGTCATTAAAGGATCCAAGGCATGTCCCTTCCATGACCACCTTCACCCCAGCTTCCATCCCTGTCCCCCACCCTTGGTGGCATGCGATCTACTCGGGAGCAGTCACTCTCAAATTCAGGGCTGTGGCCTCCCTGACCAGTGGGTGGCCCAACCCCACAGGTAGCTCAAAAGTAAGTCTCAGAGGAGCCCGCTTTTTGCTGCCAGTTATAATACAGGCTTCGTTCTGTAGGTGCAGGTCTGCTCGAAAGCTTAGGACCCTCCAGTGGCCTGGGGAGAGGACTCCCTGAAAGACCCTGCCCCTTCTCCAGCCGCTCAGCAGTCCCAACTCTGCCTCCCAGACCAAGGGGGAGCACCTGAGATGAGGCTGAAGGATAGGCTGTCACGGGTCCCCACAGAGTCCTCACCAGAGTCCTCAAGTCTGTCACCTTTCCAGTCCCACTTGTTACCCTTGGAACATAAAAACATGTGTACTCTTCACTATTCGCAGAATAGCCATCACCTGGCTTGAAACGTTGCTCTTACTTGGAAAGCCGGTTCTAAGATCATTTAACCATTTTCCCCCAGAGGAAGCTCAGGGGCAGAAAGATGGGGTCACTTCCCCAGGGACAGCGGCCAAGGTTGGACCCCCAGATTTGCGGAACTCTGAGACGATCCTCATTCTGCAACCCACCCCTCGGTTCAATTCCCTCCTTAACGGCCCCTTTCCGGACCACTTCCCATCTCAAAGCTGCTCTCAGGCCCCTCCCCCAACAATCCATGCGAAGAGAAAATGCCCAAGACAGGAGTTCACGCACTTCAGCTCCAGTGCCTGAGAGTCACAAGCCTTCTTGCTCGGAGGGCTATGGCGAGCCTCTGCTATTCACACTGTTCTCAATTAATTTATTCTCCCATGCTACTCTAATAGATAAGGATTGTCCCTGAGAAAACTCCGATTCAAAAACCCCAATCTAACCCATGTGAAAAACCTTACACTCTGGTACGAGGGCTCTGCTACCTCATGTCTGTGTGTCACTGGTCTAGAAGCAACAGCTGAACACTGGCTGGGTGTCCCAAACTTGGCAGGGGGCAGGGGGGAGGGCTAGATTTTCAGGACAGAATTTGCTTTGGTTTGGAACCTGCTTTTAGCTTGTCCATCTCAGTTCCATGGGACTAGTTCCCTGGCGTAAGAGCACGTTACTTTCAAAACACCACATCATATGCCATGGGTCGTGGTCAATTCAACACAGGGTGGCAGTGAAAGGAACCAGGCCAGAGGCAGAGGGTGCACATGTGTGTTTGCACATACGTATGTGTGTCCATGTGGCGTCCTCAGCGGGCAGGCATGAGAGCCTCTGCTGGCATTCGGGAGCTGCTTTTCACAGCCCTCACACGTGTCCTCTCTCTCCATTTGAATCTCAGGCAAGCATCCTGTCTTTCAACCACGCACACATTTTTGCTCCGATTCTTCGGGCTGAGGAGACGTAATGCGTCCCCAGAGAAATAGAAAATCTTGAATTTGGTGATGATCTTGACCAGAGAATCAAGACAAAAGCGGTTGGGCTGTCATAAATCAAGGTTGCTGCCACAGCTCAAATCGCCATCTGTAAGCTGTTGACCTTCCCCTTCCCCGCTGATGAGAAAGATTCTGAGAGCTTTCCAGGGGGTCTCCGCATGGGAGTTCCTCTGAAATGGCTTTATTGACCCCGAAAGCCACCTCCCTCGGGCTGGGCCAAGGCAGCAGGGAACACCGACAGCATCCATTTCCTGTGCCGAGACAGCTCCTGACAGCAAATGCGTCCTGCTCAGTATGGAACTATGGCGAAGGACCAGATGACCCCCAAATCCCAGAAAATAACACGTAAATGCTCTCAGGCAATTATTAGCTCAACTGTTTGGGGACCTCTCTTTGTTATTACTTCACACGGTTTCTTCACGTTCCTCTGGTTTTGCCAACCGTGGGTGCTCAATAAACATTTCTGAGCACAAACCAACTTACAATGATCGTGACAAAGATAACCCTTGGGCCTGTCCTGGGGTGCTCCTATGAGGTCGGCTGTCATGCACGGAGGGAAAGAGGGCGCAGAATACACTTTTTACAACCCTAAGGAAAATATACATTAGGAAAGCACATCTTCAAAAAAAAAAAAAAAAAAAAAAATCAAAGACTGTATTCCCCAACCAAAGAGAACCCTGTAGAGCTGATCAGTCTGGCACTCTGTTTCAGACACATGGATAAGAACAAGGACAGCATGCAGAAGGACACCTTCCCCCTGACTCCCCCCAGCCACCCCCCCCAACAGCCATCCAGGCCCACGTGAACTCAGGTAGCTCCCCTGCTCTCATCGGAGGGAGAGAAAAATTGATGTCCCTGTCTACATCAATCTTAGCTTTTGCTGCAGAAATGTGTCCCACTTGAAGCCCTGCTGTGCCTGTTACAATGGCCCAGAGCCGGCTTCCCCCAGCAGGCCTGCACTTCTCTGGCTGCAGCACTGCTCCTTCTTCGAGCAAAATGCTTCACTTGTTATGTTTATCTTTGCAGACAGAGAAATGAAAGAAATGTCCCACTCAAGAAAGAAGCACGGGGAAATCTCGAAACCAGGATAATCTCCTTTCCTGCCATGTCAGGGTTGTGAGGACCCACCTGCCCCCCACCCCCCATGACGCTGTTACACTACACTCTTGTCACACCTTCTGCCCGCACGGGTCCAGCAAAGCGGAACCCTTTCCACTTAAATCTCACCCGCTGTGTCTTCTCTACCCAGAAACCAGAGGAACCCAGGCTGCAGGGATGTGTTTCAAAGGTGGCCCGCATTCCCCGCGCGGTGCACCTTTCCTGAGTGGCATCTGCAAAGGCAGGAGGGTAACACGGACAGGACAAGGCTTCGGTTTTTTGTTCAGAAGTTTCAGCAGATATTGCATCAAGTTTAACTATTGCTGGGCTCTTTGGGCTTGTGTAATATCTACTGAAAACGGGGGCAATCAAGTGGATTTCCCCCCATCTCATCGAAGAGCTGCTATTTCAAACACAAAAGGACAAACACTATCATTCCCCTTGGATGAGGTGCCTGGGGGAGTCAAAATCATGGAGACAGAAGTGGCCTGGGGGCTGCCAGGGGCTGCAGAAGGACGAAGGAGTTGATTGCACCTGAAGGTGCTGAGCTCCGAATGCAGTGCCCAGCACATAGTAGCTACTCTAAATATTTCCGGAATGTTCTGGCATCGCTTGAACAAGCTGCTCCAGGTGCAGGGCTGGTTCTGAGGTGCAGGCCTTCCTGCTGTCCCAGGGCAGGTGTGGTAAGATGTGACCCCCCTGCATGGCCCTCTCCTAAGGGAGAGAATAGCCTCTGCCCAGGAACATCGGGTGGGAAATTTTACTCTCCGTATGTTTTACCGTAAGTTCAAGGAAGGAACGCAACAAAAACCCACAGTACCCAGGGGCCCATTCCCTTTAGCTTGTCACAGGTATCCTCCTGCCGACTTTGTCATTTTAGCGAGGCATCAGGACCCTCCACATGGAGGTGAGTCAGGGCAGGGGGCCTGAGAGCCAAGGGTGCTGTCTGCCAGGGATTCTGTCAGTGCACCCTGCAGGGGGGTCACAGGGACAAGGCCCCACCAGCCTGCACACTGTGGCCTGCAGGACAGGGCTCAACCTGAGCCCTCCACCAAGGAGGGGCAGGAGGGGAGGGTGACAGGGAGACCAACAAAGCCCAGAGGGAGCTGGGGCTGACGAAGACCCCCTCCAGAACTCAGCTCTCTGATTCAACATCTGACCGTTTCTTCACTCACCTTCTGTATTGTCCCTCCTGCCCACCAAGTCACACCCGAACAGCCAGGTAACATTCTCTCTCCACCATGTGGCGTTTCAGACCTGGGTTGGTGCCAATCCTTTCTTCTGCTGGTTGCTTTTAGGCATTTATTTTTAATTATTTTATTTGTTTACTTTTTTAGCCTCACCAGAGGACATTTTTTCCTTGCTGTTTTTAAAATATTTTTTTATTCATTAATTTTTTAGAAAGAAGGGCAGGGAGGGAAGAAGAAAGGGAGAGAAACATCAATGTATGGTTGCCTTTCACCTGCCTCCAGCTACCAACCTGGCTGAAGACCTGGCTTGCAACCTGGTTCTGTGCCCTGGCTGGGAATCGAACCAGTGACCTTTAGGTTCGCAGGCCGGCACCTATCCACTGAGCCACCAGCCAGGGCCTTCCTTGCTTTTTAGAGTGTGGAAAGGAGAGAAAAACACCAATGTGAGAGGGCAGCCGCAACTGGTTGCCTCCTGTACGCGCCCGGACCAGGATCATACACACAATACTCCAACCAACTAAGCCACACCAGCCAGGCCTGCTTTTAGACACTTACAGGCTGTTACTACCTCACCGGAAGCTGGTCGCCCAGGCCTGGCCCAGTCCTCGTAGCTCCCAGGGGCACAGATGACCTCTGGGGCTCTACCACTGGCCTTGAGGGGTCAGACAGACCGCTGCCTAAGCTGTCTGCCCACCCCCAGCTGGCCAGCACCCAGAGGCCCAGATGGGATTCCGACATCCCAGGGCTGGATGTTTGATTACCCTTATTATCTTAGCTTGCTTCAGCTATAAATTTTATTAGCGGCCATAAAATTATCCATCCACAGCATTTGACTCAGTGACCTCTTGCAATAGGGAATTCCACCCCCTGGCACTGCAGAAGGGCCCCAGAGATCTGCCTTCCCTTCACCCTGGATTTACAGCCTCGCCCTCATCCAGGTTTCTGCCCAGTGTGATGCGACTCCGCAAACAGGAGAGGCCAGTGTTTCCTGATACCCCTTATCAGGGCGCAGATCTGGCCCCTCAGCCCCTAAGGGCTGTTTCCTTTTCTTTGTGTGGCTAGAAGGTAAAGGGGAAGGGCCACCCACATACTTTAGAGGGGTGAGCTGAGGGACCAAGCAAAGGGCCAGTGGGGGTTTCTGTCTTGGTCTCTTCCCTTGTATTTCTGAGTTTCAGTTAGGCTGGCTCAAGGCAAAGCTTAAATATTCCTTTATATTTTTTTTAAAGAATCTATTTTTAGAGAGAGGGGAAGGGAGGGAGAAAGTGAGGAAGTAAAACATCAATGTGTGGTTGCCTCTTGTACGCCCCCAACTGGCCTGTGCCCTGACTGGGAATCGAACCATCAACCCCTTGGTTCCCAGGCTGGCACTCAATCTACTGAACTACAGAAGCCAGGGCTCAAATTTTCTTTTACAGAATATCTTTCAACCAGTGCTCAAGTCTTGCCATCAAGCTTGTGGTATTCCCACATGTGCATTTTTCTGCACCCTGCAGAGAGGCTGAACCACAATCCTCTTGATCCTTGATTCTCCATTCTGTTCTTTCTGGGGTGGCTTCAGTGATATATCCAATGACACACAATGATACAAGGAGTCCCCCACTGATGTGGCTTTGAGGAACAATGCTAGGTGTCCTCGGAGATCATCATCATCATCCCCATTGACATTTTTTGAACATTTGTCATGAGCCAGGTTCTGTTCTAAGAGCTTGCTACATGTCCTGCCATATTTATGTATTTATTTATCCACTGTGCCACCAGCCAGAGCTTGTCCTGCCATATTTAATCCTGATGAAAAACCCTAGGAAGCTGGCACAGTTATTATCAGATAATGCTTAAACTCTGCCACGTGCAAAAACCTCCTAAGGCTGCCGGGTTTGGTTCTACCCTTGGGTTCATCTTGTCCCCTCCTGTCACGTAGAGCCAGGACAGCTCTGCAACCCTGCTGTGCCCACATTTAGAAAACAGGGTAACAACAAAAAAATCCGATAAAAAGCAGAACATTTCAATAACTTCTCAATATGCACAAATAGCTCACCTTGCCTGGTGCTCTGTGATTCTTATGATCAAACGAAACTAAAATCAAATGGTCTGCATCTTGATGCAATTGACTTCATGATCAACTTGCAGCGAAGCCAACTCAGACCTTCGCCAACCCACCCTTGTCACCAGATCACTACAGCACAGGATCCGCCCAAGACCTGACAGGACCACCCCCTTTATTCCTATACTGAGTCACTGGGGGCTGATCCTCTATTGGGAGAAGGTTACTATTGCTTCCCACCCTCAAACCCTCAACCAAGAGCCGGTGCCCAAGGAGGCATGCTCTGTCCTTGATAGAAGAGCACTTGTTTGTTTTACAACGGATGTCCCTGGTCTCTCTCCCTTACCACGGCAAACACTCTGATAATTAATGACAGGGTCCTGCTCATCTCGGTATCACCAGCATAGCACAGAGTCTGGATGTGGAATATATCTAATAAATACATCAACTGATATGTTAATTAACAAGTACAATGCAAGTAAAAATTAACTTAGTTGAATTGGGATTGCTGCCGTTTGTTTGCTTTTAAAGAATAAGGTTATTTTCACTTGATTTAAAAAATAATGACTAAGGTAACATAACGCTTGATTCAATAAAAATAACGTATTTCAGCATATATGCAAATCAAGAGCGTGGTAAGGCAAATGACTGGGGAGGGGGCAATGTGGAACAAAGAGGCAAAGTGAAAAAGAAATGGGAGAGAGGGGAAGATAAAGAGAAAAACAAGAGATTTACATAAAAAGTTTTTAAAGGGAAGAGAAGACCAGTGATTGTCCCTCTTAGTCAGCTTGAATGTGAGCATGTGACAGCCACAACTGGGGAGCTGGAACTCTCTGGAATGTCAGGCAAGACATACTAGGAAAGGGGTTCCCAGGAGAGAAACCAAGCTCAGAGGCAGAGGCACTCCTGCCACCTGCCCTGATGACCCCAGTACACGAGTTTCAGTGACACTCAGAGCCCCAGGGTCTCGAAGATAAAGTGTATGACCTGAGAAATGTAAAGACCCATGGCACAAATTTGAGCTACCCTCTCTCTTTCCCATTAGAAAACACACACACACACACACACACACACACACATTAACCTTTGAAGAAAAGGGCTTGGAATTTTTGGACACCCAAGTACCTGCTTGATGTCACTTTTGCAGAATGGCCCTGTTCGTCAGCTACGCCTCCACAGGTGATCACAGGGTGACTAGGAGACGGCCCATGAGATCACTGGAGCTCACAGGGCATTGAGTCCTCATACAGGCTGTGGCTTGTCCCTGTTGCTCCCCCACTGTGTTTTGTCTGTGGAGGACAGCATCGTGTCTCTAAGAGGCAGGCCCTTCCCCATGTGCGTGTCCCTGTTCTTCACCCAAGTCTTCGCCAAACACTTGGAAAACTTGCCGGGAAACCAACAGTGCATTCATTACAGCAGAATTCAAAATATGCATTTCTTGCAGGCATATTACTTCCTCATATTTTTCCTGCCCTCTTGAGAGAAAAAGTCAACAGGGATCTGTAGACAATTCAGGTCTCTAAGTGACCCACCTCAGTCTGCAGAATGAGCACTGTGCTAGATGCAAAAGCAACCTTGCATTCTGGGCCCAACTGGGGAAACAAAGGCATGCACTCACACATATACACACACGCACACCTACAGATACATGCATGCACATACTTATGCATACGAATAGATGCAGGCATGCACGTGCCTGCACCCCACAGGATGCCGGAGATGATGGCCCATATAAGGCAGAGGGGCGGGGTCTGCAGCTGCTGGAGCCCGGACACCACGCTCTGCGAGAACACAGGTGTGTGGGCCTCCAACCAGCCGAGGACGGAGCTTTTCCCTGCGTGACGCCCTTTAGGGAAGCTGGCCGCCCCGAGACTAGGTCCGAACCGCAGCCCCAAGAGAGATAATGGTCAGGCTGGGAACGGGCTGGAATTGCCAGTGTGACCCCAACGCCAAGCAAAGGATGATTCATGCTTCAGGCCCTCCATAAATGTCTCCTTGGATGATAAGAACCAAATCTGGGCCTGGCTTGGTTGATGACAACGTGAGGGACTCTTTTAGCCCCCACTTCCCCAGGACTACGTCTGGGATGCAATCAGATAACGCAGCTGACTGGGCTCTGCGGTTCATAAAGACATAATCAAATGAACGTAGTGCAGGGTTGTTTCAAGTACGCCCCCAATTTACCATGCGTATGGACTTGATACAAACACACCAAAGACCAAAACAGCAACACTGTCCCAACCACCGATGGTGAATTAGAAACCGAGCAGGCTGACCCTGATCTCATGTCTCGCACATCTTCTGTTCACCAAGTACGGCAATGCCAAATCCTATGCCATCCAAAAAGCAATTTCCAAAAAAGTAGTATTTTCATGGAGCTGGAAAAGTCCTTAGGTATAGTCTAGGCCAACTTTCAATATGTCCATGTGCAGACACGTGGCTCAGGTTGCTGGATGGAACAGCCAGTTCATTGCAGAACGTATTTATCCATATTAAAAAATAACAATAGGACAATGACAAAATGCTAAAATGACTGCAGATCCCTGAAGTATATCTATAAAGTGAGAGTCTGTCATTTAGACAGAAGCCAGGGGCTCAGTTCTAGCCAAATGGCCAGCTGTGGGACCTTCAGGAAGTCAATGAACCTCTCTGCAACTGCGCTTCCAAAATCAGAGCTCTGCCGTAAAGAATATTAAATAAAAACACTCACAAGCATCCTTCTCCTCAAATAAAAATGGCTTCGGGCTCAAAGCCAGGGATTTAAAGCCTCTCATCAAAAACCTGCACAGGAGAAGGCAAACGTTTGTGAGCTGACCTTAAATAATCCTGTGAAGAGGATGGAATTGTTCTCCGCCTATTCCCCTCTGAGTTTAGGATCACTCACTCTACAAAACCAGTAATTTAAACTTTCACAGTGTCCTTACATGTCCAGAATTCACAGAACAGCTCAGGAGAGCGGTTTACTGGGCAACCCTAAGTCATAATCCTCATCCAAGACTGTCTCCTAACCCTGCCACCTGACCCATGACAGACTTAGCATTTGATGGGCTTCTAAATCAGTTCACCGAGCTGATTCAGGTTATTAATAAAATACACTGACTTACATATGCATGTTTTCACTGCACATTTCACTAGCTACCTTGAGAGTGGGTGAGAAGTTGAACAACGTTTGGGTATTCCTTAAACCTTCCTTAACCCTGAATTCTCAAATTTAGGGCAACTTTAAAATCTCGGGCCACATGAGTTGCAAAACTAAATTCCAAATTAATTCTGCCATTGTCAGATTTCTTCAAGCTGGTATAATTTTCTCAGCACCCCCTTGCTTTTAACATAATTAGCAAAGAGAGACAAAGACGTTCTGTGTCAGTTGACATGAGGGAATTGTATAATCTCAGTATGTCTTCACTAAATAAATATTCTACTTTTTTTCTCTTTTGTGGCTGTAACATTCCATCCAGTGCCCTGATTTTTTTTTTTTTTACTTGGTGATTCTGCTCGAATTTCCCCTCCGTTCATTTAAGATGTTGGTTTTCTCCTCTATTGTACATGCTATGGCTTTTCCCAAAGCTCAGCTATACTTTCCACTTGTTAAACTTTACAATATGGGTCAGGCCCAGCAAAGTCAATACCAACTAACTTATTGTGAGCCATCTAACTAGATTTCCCCGGCCAACAAACTGGAGCCAGCAAGATTGGCAGACCGGGCCACCTCAGGGACCCCGGCCAGCGCACTTCATTCTCAGACAGAGCTGGACCCAGGATTTCCTTCCTTCCATATCTGCCCTTTTGTTACAAACCTGGAGTCCCTGGGGTCTGCTCTTGAAAACAGGACCGATCTTTTGGGATTCTTGCCTTTCATACACATTTGAAAAGCTATTCATCCAATGCTGAGTTAAAAAGACTCTCGCCTGTATTAACAAATCAGCCTGGTTGCAATTCCTCCTAAATGGAATTGTTCTCTTAACAACCTCTGGAGAGAAAGTTGGCAACGTCAACCCCTCACTAAGCGTCTTGGTCATCTTCCCCGACACCCCCAAACCGCGCATCCACCCTTAATACAAGGTAACGAAGTTTGCGGGCTTCCCCATGGGGTCATACAAACAGAGCCAGGTTCTCAGAGACAGATCCTGACGTCTACCAGGGCATCTCGGAAAGACTGCTGGCCAAGAACTACAATCCTCAAGGCCAGCCGAGCAGACATAGGACTTGCAGTAACCCCTTGTCAGCATGGACAGCAACATATGCTTTTGGGGAGGTCAGTCCCAGAGGGGCAGAAGCCAGCCTTGCGTATTGCTCTGAACAGCCCTGGTGGGGGAGGTGTTGGAAACTCTGCTGTGGGCTCTCTAAGGGACTTACCACCAGCCAGCACGTTTTTAAACCGTCAGCCAGAGCAAAACAACACACACTCATTTCAGTCAGCGTAAGATTGGTAGACTGTTTTACCCCCAGAGCCTAAGATGCAGGCAAAGTGCATGTGTGTACACATGCATGCATACCCCTCCCCCCCTCAGAATTGTTCTTCCAACAACAGTATGGGAAAGGGGGTAGGGGAAGGGAGAAGAGGATAAAAGAGCTCAATGGTGATGGAAGGAGACCTGACTTGGGGTGGTGGACACACTATACAACATACAGGTGATGCATTATAGAATCGCAGACTTGCAACGATATAATTGTATTAACCAACGTCACCCCAATAAAATTTTTTTTTTCAATTTTTAAGAGAGAAATTCTGCTCAAGCAGCATCTTTGAGGAAGAGTGACTATTCCTGCCCTGGGGCAAAGAATGCTAAGACACAACTTATCAAACATATAAAGACATGGTTGAAAATCAGTAAACACCTCCGCTGAGGAAATACACAGGAAGAAGAATGTCATGTTAGATTGGCCCTTAAAGGAACACATCCCAAGAGTGGAGATGCTGGAAGTAAGGCTGCTGCTTCCGTCCTATTAGAGGGACCTTTAAGGTCCATCAAGGTAGCCAGCTGACCAGAATGAGTCCAGTGCAGAGCTACTGAGAGGGACAGAGGTACCAGCTACCTGACCAAACTCTTCCCAAGCATGAGATTTCCACATATAAACACTCCTAAGGCCCAGAATCCAGACCACTGCAGCTCGCTACTCACGAAGTTCTAATTCATTAATGTCCCAGACAGACCTTAGCCCAGAGTGAACCTAACATGTCCCAGGCTTGCCCTCTGTCTCTGTCGATGGACTTCTAAGATAGTCTTCATTGTCGCCTATCTACGATAACCATGCCTTTCATTTTCCAGCCCCATTCAATTTACTACATTCCATGCTATTGTCCCCCTGAGCAGATTCACCTGTATCAAACCCTGCCCCCTGCATTTCGGTTCAGGAATCCCACTTGCTCTAGAGTACAGACTTACGATCAATTTGTAACGAGTCACCCTCAGGAAGAAAAAGGCTGTACTTATGAAAGATGCTTTATCTTCAAATTCTAGAAAAAGAACTCCCCTCCAATCCAGGTCACCGTGGGGATCATTTGCCACATTCAAGGGTCAAACATAAAAAGGCAGTAGCGGGAAGGAGGGGCGTGGGCTCCCTCTCCCCACCGCCACCCTGCCAAACCGCAGACAGAAGGGGCTCCAAGGCAGGCAGCCCGTTTAAAGGAACTTTGTTCTGTGGGTGCTTTGTTTAAATCCCAGAGTGGGAGATGACCCACAATAAGCCACTTGAACCTTTTCTCTCTGTAACTCTCCAGCTGAAATACAGTATGTGGGAGTTCTTTCAGTAGCAGCTATGCAGGCCTTTTCAGAAACTAGACTGGAATACTGCACAGTTACCAGTTGGGTCTAGAACTGCTCAACAGTTATTTTCAACAAACCTGAATGTTAATGGCAGCTCCCCCTACACACACACACACACACACCCCAGCCTCGTCCTGTCACCTGGCCAGGACTTCTGGGGGCTTCGCAACATGCAGCCCTGCATCAACCTTTCTCGCCCATCGGGCCCAGGAGTCCCAGTCCTGGGAGACCCCACCCTCCTCCCCGTTGCCAGCTATTATTTGCTTATCTATTTGAATCGGGAGTAATAAGCGCAAGCTCAGCTAAACTAAATCGGTCCTTTGTTTGCCATTACCATAAAAATTTTATGTAGGAACTAATAAAAACATGCTGTAAGTGCACAGTCACATGGGCAATAATATCCAGCATGTTGGGTCCATAAATTGGGTTAGAGACACTGAGGAATAAATGTTTTATCTTTCCCAACGTTTTTGTTTATTGCATGGAAGGTGAGAACACACGAGCGTCTGGCTGACGCTACTATGGGTCCCTAAGTTGCTCAGGACGCCGCTCTGCGAGACCTGAAAGGTCCTTTCAGAAATTTCAGGTAATTTTCGCAATTCTTTAACCTCTTAAGAACTCAGTATTACTCATACCTCCAGTCTCAGCAAATGGAAAGCTTTTTTTTTCTTTTTTTGACACCACTCTTCAACATAAATCACCTTTGAAATGAGTTGGGTCTTTTCATAGAGTTTCTTTTAAGCACACAAAGATCCAATCCCCTTCCCAGTTGGGAGGGGGGAGCAGATGTACAATAGATTTAATTAAAGAAGCTTTCATGAAAGCCAAGCCTCACAAAAATAAAAAATAAAATAAAATGAGGATCACTGGATAGTCACCTTCCCTTTCAGGAGTGCACTCGCAAATACACTCAACAGGTTGGCAGTTCCGGCTTTGTGTCCTTTTCCCTTTCAGATCGGCACAGTCCAACAAAAGTACAATAGGAGCACAGATGTAACCTGCCTGTGTCACGGAAAACTTGAAGCCACATTATAAATGTAAAGTGAAACAGGTGAAATTCCTTTCAGTATTTTTTTAACCCAATCTATCCAAAATATCGTTTCAGCAGGTAATCAATCTTTTTAAAAACCTTACTAATGAGATAGTTCACATTTTTCCATATGTTACGCGCTCAAAGTCCAACATGTATCTTACAGCACAATTCAGGCCAGACCAGCCACCTCTGCAGTGGTCTGGATCTGCCTATGCCGATGGCCACCAGATGGGATGGCAGATTCTCGACCAAGGGAAAGAACACTTCAGAGAAATATCATTCTTTAAGTGACTGCTTAGATACTATAAACTAGGTGCTACTTACTAGGTACCATGACCCAGACACTAGAAACTCAGAATCTATATACTATAAATACTAGAAACTCAAAAATATTAAAATGATGTCACTTTCGGGGTCTATTTTTTTCTGTCTCTAAGTCATGGGGGGGAAAAGGATAAGAGGAAACTAAACTAAGGGAAAAGGAGAAATACTTAGGGCAGCCAAAGAAAAACTAGTGTACGTGAAGAGTTATCAGAGGATAGTTAGAAAGTTACCAAACCAACCTCTTCCCCAGCCACTCGGAGCCCGTGCGGCCTCCCTGCACAGGCCTCGGTGAAGCCTCTTCTACATACAACTGCCCCTTTGGAAAATGAGAAGCCCAACGTTTTCCCATTTACATTATTTTTTTCCTAAATTCTGTTTTCAAAGAAGCGACACTACATGACCAGATTTCTGTAACCTTTTTAAAAAAAAAAAAGTGCCTTGTGGGATTGACTTTGGGGGGAATGGGTGGATGGGGAGGGGGACACAGAGGGGAGCAAAAAGGGGATGGATGTAATACAACAACAATACAATTTTTTCTTTTAAAAGTGCCTTCTGTATCCACCCCCCTTCTGTTTCTCAGGGTAGATACTAAAGACACTCAGGGCCTTTGGGAAGTGAATACACAAACCACAAGGTCAGTATTATACCTCTGACTTTTTTTTTAAGTTTTGGCAAATAATTCAGGGTGGCTGGGGGTTAAACGCTGCCACCTGAGAAACCACCCCAGTAAGTCTAAGTCTGTATTCCGTCGTGCACGCTCCGTACCCAGCGTGGTGTTGTGTTTAGTGATGCATACGGCCGCCTGTTTAGCAAGTTGTGAAGGGCACAGGCCCAAACTGCTGAGCGAGCCCTTTCCGCAGCTAACCCAAGCACAGCATGCACGGAAATCCTGCATGATCACGTGTTGCTGCTGTTGGCTCATAAAATGCATAGAAGAGCTGACATAAGGGCTCTGAGTAAATGTAAAGATGGTTTTTATCTGTTTCTACATTCATAAGGGTGTGCTGTTTCAAAATTCTTAAAAAGGACCTCAAAATGATCTTTTTCTCGCTTCAAGGGTCAAGGAAGGGCTTTGGTGGTAAGTTGGGTTGACAACAGAGGGAGGGAGAATGACCCCAAGTTTATGATCTATCTGCGTGTTTTTTTTTAAACACAGTTAAGAAAAGTCAACCCTGTAGGAAGTGCATACCCCAAGTTCCTTACCCCCCTATCCCTGCCACCTCACACATGAAAAACATTTTCTATAGCATGGAAGTACATTTGGGTTCCAAGAACGTAGCCTTGGTTTTCACACAAACAAAAGGATGGTGGTAAGTTAAATATAACCTTAGATTAGAAGTCTTCTTATTTAAAGATTTAGAACCAGCCACTAAAATAACCGATTAACTGTAATAATGTTCCTGTTCAAAGATTTTCAAAAAGAGATATGGCATCTTAAGTGCCAATCCTAGACAGAACCCTGTACTGGAAGGGAAACAAAGTAAAAGATGGCATTATTGGGTCAACTGAAAAAAAAAAAAAAATGGAACAGAGTGGATGGTTTAAAGTCATTCATCAATGTTAGTTTTATTGAAGTTGATACCGTACTATGACTACACAAAAGAACATCCTGTATTCTAGGAATTACATATGAGGTATTTAGGCGTAAAGGCTTGTGTGTCTTCCTTTCCAGTGGTTCAAAAAGTCTCTGGACTGGACTGCAGAAAATTCGAGGTGAGGGCCTGGCTCACATCTGGGAAGGGGCTTGCCTCTCCTTGACCCACCCCCCTTGGCTCTCCCCATGAGCTGTGGTCACTGGGTGTCAGCACTGACCCCCATTTCTGTCTCCTGCACTCATTTTCATGGATGATGGGGGCAGTCCTTACGGTGGTTCAAACAGTTGATAAGACTCCCCCTAAGGAAATAAGCATAGGTTCCCTGGAACCCTGCTTGCTGCACCCACCACCACCAGCAGACAGGCCCATCCAAGAGTCTAGGTACCAACTGGCAGTGGGAACAGCCTGGGTGGGTCACAGAGTCAAAGCACAAGACTCGGAAGGCGTTTTCACAGTCTTCTCCCACCTCCAGACAACCCATTATTCTAAAGCAACCTAACCCTCAGGTTAATACAAACACCTCCAAATAAAAGAGAACTCTGGAAGCAGAGCAAAACTTCCTCTCTCCTGTTGCAGGGGCACTTTCCAGAGGGTTGGTCCTTCAGTCCTTTTTTGGGATCCTCAGGGATGGGAAGCTTCCTACTTTGCAAGACAATATGGGATATCAGACTGCCTTGCACAACGGATTGTTTTGCAAGCTCTCCTTTGCTGTCAGCCAAAAGCAGAGATCAGGAAACTCATCTTCCTGTTGGGCCCTTCTCCGTGACAGAACGCACAAGGAAACAGCTTCCAGAATGAGCTTTGGGGTGAGTGAGGCCATGGATGGAAAATGGACACATTGGCTCTCCTATCCTCAGGAGCAACAAAAATCATGTCCCCTGCCTCGTCCACAAGCCAGCATCTCAAACAGCTGACACTTTCACGGTCCCCACCTTCTCTTGTTCACCCCGAAAGCCTGCAATTTCCAAAACCAAGCCTCCCACTCCACAATTTATAAAGGGATATGTCCTTTGTATAAAAAGGCAAATGCAAGATCACTAATAGAATGGATACAATCGCGTGGAAAACAGGGTCCAGATGAGAGTTCTAATATGCCCAACAAAACGTGTACACGGTTCTGAGGGTTGATTTTACAAATTGATTCTAACATTCCTGCCACGGAGGTAAACAGGGAGACACTGAGAGTTTTACATCTGTATTAAGAGGATTAAGCAGACCAGTTCCTCAGAAAAGACAAGGTTATTCCCTGTACCAAGGACAGATGTCTAACGCAGGATGGGGACTGCACACCGGGAAAATTGAGCCATGTAATGGATACTCAAAATTCTCTCTTTGAAATTCACGGCAAAAGCTAAAGGTGAAATTAAACCCGTTGGCTCTCAGTCATTTCTAATGAAAGCTGGAAGGTGAAAGATCAAGACCCAATCCAGAGTGGGTGATTAAAAGGGTTAAACAGTTGACTTCATCCAAATATGTAAATATCTTCTTCAGGATTTTAATCTGCCTCCAGGAAGTAACTTGAATATATAGACGGGTCATTTGTGAGTTGTGCCTTAAATTACTGACCCTCAACCAAGAGCAGCCTCCTCTGGGAGTCCCAGCCCTGGAGAGAAGGTGGAGATTACACTTTCTAGGGAGAGTCCGAAGTACACTGATCCTGTATCCTCGATGAAGTGGCTTCATAAATTTTAGAGACCAGATAAACAGAAGGCAAAGTTAGTATTCTGTTATAAAAATAGGAATCCTAACCGAAGATGTCACAACCCTGCTAAAATACGGAGAAGAGGCCATGTAGGTGCCTGCCCATAAAACCAGGCTTTCTGCAGGACGTACTTTTAGGACGGCAGACTGTCACAGTCGTTAATTTTGACGACAACCCTCCCAGGCAGAAATGGTCTCGCCTTTTCTACGGAAACTGAAACTGAGGCTGAGTGAAACCTGCCAAAGGTCACGGAGCCCGCCGTGGTCAGGAAGGGTCTCCATGTCGAGCTGTCTGCCTTTAAGTTTGATACTTGGCCCCTTGTACCCCCCCCCTTGGCTTCCCTGGGCTGCGATGTGGTCTCAAGTTATACAAGGTCAATGTACACGCAAAGAAATACAAGGCCACGTAACGTAAATATGGTGGCACAGTTATGAAGCTTTACAATCTAAAAAAAGTGAGGACGCCAGAGCTTTTCTTTGCATGTATTTTTGTTTTCCAATTTGCTTAGTTTTCTGTATATTTATCACTAACTCAGCCCCCAAACCCTCCTGTGTGTTCTGTAATTCTGCCTTCAAATGCGCAAGCATATTGGCAGTAATGATCATCCCACTTTACTTAAGAATTCTTCCCCTCATCCTCGTGACCTACATCAGTGTGGACTGACTGCTTTCTCTTAACTTAATCGATGTTCACCATTTTAGCAATAAAACTAAAACATATATAAATGATCTGTCCTGAAAATATCGACTGTGCAAACTGTTTTAATTATATTAACATTGGCTTGATACTTTCAGGACTATATATATATATATATACACACACACACACATATAATAGGTGTATATATATACACACGTATATATACACACACATATTCTACATATACATATATAATACATACGTGTAGTATATGTATATGTGTATATACACACATGCATATATATCTTTTTATTTACTTTATAATAACAATAGGCCCATTATATTTGGTGCAAATAAAATTGTCTATGAACTACATTTTCCCAATAAAACAGTCATCAAAGGATTGACTTTGTTATACATTTTCACAAATCTGTTTAATGCCTGGCTCATGTCCTTCCGGTTATGTGGATTATGTCTGGATATGTTGTTTCAGTTGACTAGATGGAGAAAATTCAACCTCGTACAGATACATGGCTAAGAAATGGAGGACTATTTCATCTTTTCAGATACTTGTGCAGATTCTTCTTTGATACGATACTAAAAATAGACACACAGCGGTTTCTTCAAGTTTCACTGCAACGAGCAACCTGAAACTGCATTAAGGAACTTTCAGTCATCTACTGCACCAAATCCATTAGGTGACCTGGAATGGATATCAGGCTGCAAGATTCTGTTACATAATGCACAGGTCATTTGGAAAATAATGGTTTACTGAGTTCTACATATCTTCTAGATGTTGACATATTCCACCATACAATATCGAAAAATCATATTGGGCCACGGACCACAGGCAGACCTGAAGCAGATACCGGATTTAAAAAATAATATAAGCCCTGGCTGGTAGCACAGTGGGTAAGGCACCAGCCTGCAAACCCAAAGGTCGCAGGTTCGATTCCCCAGCCAGGGCACATAACAAAGGTTGCAAACCAGGTCTCCAGTCAGGTCTGTGGCTGGAGGCAGGTGAAAGGCAACCATACATTGATGTCTCTCTCCCTCTCTGCCTCTCTCCCTTCCCCTCTTTCTAGAAATGATGGAAAAAAATATTTTAAAAAATAATAAAATAATAATCATATTGGTTAATGTCACCATCAAATTTATTAGTAAAGTCTCTACGTGTTTGGAAGCTTTCAGGCTCATAGCGGCAGAAGCAAATTTTCCAAAATATGAGCCTTCAATGGAAAGTTCCCATTTAATCATTGGTAAACCAACTCTGTCGATGTATTCTTCATTGTTTCACCTTTGGAGGGATTTTTTTTTTTTTTCTTAAAAAGGACATTTGCACTTCAAAATGTCCTTGATGGAGCAACAGAAATTAATTGTATTAAATCTAAAAATGTGTGCAGAAATGCGAGGTGGTAACTGGTACATGGTGGCTGTCACCACGAAAAGCACTGGGCAACTGTGCTGCAGAATTTGAGTCATTCGCTTATGCGCACCGGGAGATGAGAAAGGCTGACCATTACTGGCAGAGTTTCTCATCACCTAACTACCAGGTGCCCTGGGCACAGCTCAGGGATGAATCCCACGCTTTGCTTGTATTCAATGCTCTACCTTCTCCTCCTGCTGCTTCCCCAGCACCCAACACACCAGCCTCATGACACCTTCGTGCCTTTCTATGCCAGTTCTTCTTTCTATCTTGCACCCCTTCCCCAGATTGCTTCTCTAATAATAACGAAGACACCAAGATGTAACGGGCCTCTAGAGGTTAAGTGCTTGCTTCTGATAGACATAATACGCTTACAAAGTCTGTGTAATCAGTAGGTGATGTTTATATAGATATTATGCCAGTGACATCCATACCTTATAAAACATCTCATGGTTACTGGAATGAATACATTTACATCAAGTAACCCCAAATGCTGTATTGGTTCCTTTTCCACTTACCCTAGTATGTAGTTAGAAGTTAGCGGCTACTTGGGAGAGGTGGAAAGGTTTGCAATGTTGAAATGAGTGACTTTCTTTTTAATTACTCTGTTTTCATTCTCATTGCCTCTTCTGCCAAAGCTTTTGTAGGAACTGCCAACAAATGATAACATCGACTGATTTCCATTGCAAATCCCTGCATTTCCTTTGCCCACCCAGTCTCAGAGATGCAAATCAACTGTGAGAAACTCAGAATAGAGGGGTAAAAATGAGGGGGAAAGTTATGAATAATCTAAAGCTAAGTCATTAAGTCTTAGAAATCTCAAGCGGGCACTGTACAACTCAAAATTAAAGAGGAGGGAGTGGAGAGAAGATATGTGTGGGAGCCATAAGGAGAATGAAGACGGGGAACCGTGTACTAAGTATGAACAATCCTAAGGGAAGAACCTGCTCAATGGTCAGATAAAAGCCAGCAGCACATCCTCATTGCTTGCTGTTAACATCAAACTAACTTGCTAGCTACCAACCTGCTTAACTGAAACTAATGAAGTAAATGCTCAATAAAATGTGTTGATTAAATTTTTCAGAGTCCCAAAATGTGGCATTCCTCTGTGCAGGTAGTGTCTATTTACATGAAACTCACCTGTAAAATAAGAGTAGCAATCTGCTCACTGAATTCATGCAGAGCACTGGGCACCCAGTAGGTTATTGGCTGTGATGATTGTTGCTACTACTATGAAAACAAAAGAATGATGCTCACGCAGGGCTCCCATCGTGGAGAGGCAGTGAACTTGGTGACTTGGAAGACAAACGAAACCAGATGAGAATGAGCACAGCTGACAACTCAAAGGTGCCCGGGCATAGTCTGACAAAGCTGAGGGCAGATGGGGACTTCAGTGTTTCCTTCTGCCCATGCACAGGCCATGGGGTAAGTGGTAGATGTGGAGACAGAATTAAGAGCTGTAGTTGGTAGCACTCACAGTCTCCCCCAAGTAGAGGCCATGGCAATGAGGACGCCAAGTTTTCACATTGTGGACACACGTTCAGGACAAGCTGGTGCGTCACTGCCTGGTGAAGCTTCTAAAACAGCATTTGGAAGAGCAAAAGAGCCTCTATTTTTCCAGACAGCCTCAGCTCCCTTATCTGCGGACATGAATTTTCATGTCTCCGATCCCTGTCCCTCTCTCACCTGCCAACGGACGCAACAGAGCAGTTGCTGCTTCTTCATGGCCAGCTGCACAAACTGTCACCAACCACTGGTCATTTGAACAGGGGGGTTGGAGGGAGTGAGCCACCCAGCCTAATAGCAGCTGGGATGCCCTTGGCACCTGCATTCTACCAAAAACCCCACTTAGAAAAAGTACACTCTGTCCTTAGAGGAAAACACCACACTGTCGTTTCCCGCAAAAGTTCCAACCTGCAGTCTCAGCAGAAAGGGCTCTGACGCACCTGGGGCTACAGAGCGGGCGGAGGACTTGCGACCACCTGAGCCGGGTCACCCACACGCAAGGGGAGCCTTGTCTGCAGAGCCCCCAGCTCTACCGCTGCTTTCCGGGGTTCTGTGAGTTGCTCCAGGTGGAGTTCCTCACCTGTAAGTGCAGCCGGGCCACATCAAGGGCAGAGACACATGCCCTCCGCCCTACAAGGAGCCCACCCATGTCCGCTCTGGGCCACTTCTCGCATGGGATACTGTTTTTGCAACGGTGCGTGCGTAACTACTCAAAGATATTTTCTAACGAACGAATTTAAAACCCTCACAGCAATCTTAGGCCACCACATACTGAGGATGCTCAGGTACGATAGGACAGGACACCGAAGGTCCAGGTGGTCAAAACGCCACCGTGTGAGCCAGATCCCGCACGCAGAGCTGGCCGCTCCTCCCATGGTGCCAAAACCAAGCTCCACTCCCACTGAAGAGCCGTTCAGGCAGCAAGGACGCACGTTAGGACACGGAATTTAAGACCACGCTGGGTGGTGAGCACACAACAGTGTATCCAGATGTCACACTACCATGCTGTGCCCCTGAAATGCATGTAATGTCATTAGCCGATGCTACCCCAGCAAGTTGACTTTTACAAAGACCATGTTATTTGCCAAGTACATGACCCTGTTTAAGGAAGCTAAAGCACGTCTCACTAGATGGCAGCATTGCTAACACAGCTCATTTAGGGGATTTCTGAGGGGTTTTGGTCCACCTTTGTCTCAAGCTCTGTCCCCTCATGGACTCCCTACTGCCCTATGAGAAGATGCCACACAGGGCGTGTATTTCTGCACGGCCGCACAAAGCACGCAACGTGAAACCTGACTTGGAAATCCTCGTGACACAGAATCACCCAGACACACGTCGGCAGAGGATACTGCGCGGGTGGCTGTCCCCAGGCAGGCTGCACATCTGCCAACCTGCGGAGCTGGCCTGCTCTCCACAGCTGGCCTGTGGCAGGGGGCAGGTGCACAGGCATTGGGCTGGAATCCCAGTTCTGGCACATCTTTGCTGTGTGACCTTGGGCGGGTCGCTTGATGTTTCTGGGTCTCTGTCCCCCACCTGCAACTCCCAGAGCACATGAACATGCCCCCCTTGCTAATGGTTCGGTCTTCCCACGGATGCCTCCTCGTAGCTGAAGACACGGGGACTGCGGGAAGCCAGCCTGGCTAGGGCGATGGACGCGTTGTGCTCCATCACAAAACTTCTAATGTCCATGTGACTGTAACGGTTTGCTTTTCACATGGCCCCTTTTTTCTCTCCTGTGTCTTGGTCATTCCCAGACGCTCAGACCAGCTGCTGGAAGGGTGCGTTAGCTCCAAGGCCATTGGTATTAGGGCAGTAGTTACATAGTCAGTTGTCACCCAGGTCCTAAACGTGGTGACTAATATGCTTCCTAAGCACCTCAATTAGTCCCTGGGAATGACTTAGGCATATGAAATATACGATTCATAAACTAATTCTCACAAATACCTCTATAAGAGAGAGGCATGCTAATTTGCCACAAGAAAGACTTAACAGGAAAATTTTAAATGGAAACTAATTAAGTGCCTGCCTTGGGTAGGGTAGGTAAGGAGGACCTACCTAATTAATAAATTTTCTAATTTATTGAAGATTGCAAATTATATCATTTTTAAAGAAGTATCTGGACTTTGTAAAGATATAAACAAATAATAACAAAGCAAGTGTATTACAATTATATTTTACCCTAAGCAGGTAAAATATAAAGTTATTTATTTTACCTTACATAAGGAAAGCAAGAAAGACAGACCTAAAAGTACTTTTTCAAAGTGCTTCTTTAGTAAGATTCATGATCTAGGCTCACTTATTTAACGTTTCAAATTAACTCCAAAATAAAGAGGTTTTACTCTTTCAGATTATTTTTTAATTTCTTCCTTTTAATTAAATTTATTGGGGGTAAAACTGGTTAACAAAATTATATAGGTTTCAGGTGCACAATTCCACAGATCATCTGTATACTCTCTACTGTTCTGTAGAATTTTAAGTGATTCAAGGCAGTATTTTGCCTCCCCTTCACCCTTAAAAAGATCTTCAAATAGAGAGAAAAAAATAGACCATAGGCCTTTTAATATTTTATCAACTTATTCGATTTAGAATATGACCTTCCATCCCTGGCTGGTGGCACAGTGGATAAGGCACCGACCTACAAACCCAAAGGTCACTGGTTCGATTCCACAGTCAGGGCACATAACCAGGTTGCAGACCAGGTTTCCAGACAGCTCTGTAGCTGGAGTCAAGTGAAAGGCAACCATACATTGATGTTTCTCTCCTCTCTGCCTCCCTCCCTTTCCCCTTTATCTGAAAATAATAAAAATTCTTAAAAAAAGAATCTGACCTTCTCATATAAGACCAGGTGCACATATGAGAAGTTGGTCTCTGGTTATGTGTGGAGGTGGCTGGTATTTCCTGAGTTGCTGGGTAATATTTATCTCATGTGCTTTGTATCTCTTTTATGGTTTTGCTCTTTTCATCCACCCCTGCTTCTTACATTGGGAAAAGGGCCCTGACTCCTCTCAGTCTTGAGCCATGTGAACCTGAGTTGATGGAAAGAAGGTGGACCTCAAAGTAATTTAACTGGGAGATTACCATGTGTCAGACACAGCGCTAAGTATTCAACATACGTGATCTCATACGATGTCCATAGCAGCTCCGAAACTCCCCAGAGGAGAAAACACAGACACATAACAGTTAAGACAATGGCGAGGGATCACACAGTGAGCAGGAAACTGAGCTTTTTTATCTGGTACATGAACAGCAAAATCTAATGCGACCCTACATCTCCCCTCATTGTTCCAGGCGTGGATAAAATAATCGATTACTATCAGCCCCACTCTTTTAAAAAACCTGTTTGTTCCCTCAGTTAAAAAAGAAAGAAGCCCTGGCTGGTAGCACAGTGGATAAGGCGCTGGCCTGCAAACCCAAAGGTCGCAGGTTCGATTCCCCAGCCAGGGCACATAACCAGGTTGCAAACCAGGTCTCCAGCCAGGTCTGTGGCTGGAGGCAGGTGAAAAGCAACCATACATGGATGTCTCTCTCCCTCTCTGCCTCTCTCCCTTCCCCTCTTTCTAAAAATAATGAGGTAAAATCTTTAAAAAAAAAAAAAAGAAGAAGAAGAAGAAGAAAAGGTGATAATTGCTGCTACCCCTTCACCAGCTCACAGTGGATGGTGGCAATCCCTTCTTCCTCCCAGCTCTATAAAGAAACCAAGTATTTTGCCCGAAGAAACCAAGCCTGGCTCAAGTGATAGAGGGTGTGGAAAGCTATTGGAGACACACAAAAAAAAAACCCAAAACTGTCCAAGTCTACAGCTAGAGCATCTCCTCTGATCAGCTCTCCAAAGCGGTGGTTCTTGACCTGCAGGAGACAAACCAGAGCCTGGACCCCACCCCCAGGGATTCTGATTGGCCTGGGGAGGGCCTTGGGCCCTGGGGTCTTTGTAAAAGCTCCCCAGGCCCTCGCATGCACACCCCAGGTTGAAAATCCCTGCTGCCAAGCAAGGAATTTTTCCCATTACCCTGCTCCGAAACCTCCAATGGCTGCCTTCTGCTTACCGACTATAGAAATGACCCATCTGGCCCTAGCTGGGTGGCTCCGTGGGTTGGAGCATTGTCCCAAAAGTTTTTGGGTTTCATTCCCAGTCAGGGCACATACCTACATGGTGGGTTCGATCCCCAGTTGGGGCACATGTTGGAGGCAACTGACTAATATTTCGCTCTCTTTTTCTCTATGACCAATAAGCATATCCTCGAGTGAGAATTTTTTTTTTAAATGATCCAACTAACACATTTTGCTCCATCAGTTCCACATGCTTTCCAGTGCTCTAGGTCCTCATGATAGTAACTGCCTACAGAGGCAGCTCAAAAGCCCATGTAGCCACAGCACGAGACTTACATAATGCTCACCATCAGCTACCAACGGAGAGTGGCTGGGGCGTGCTTGTTACCGAGGCTGTAACAAGAGGGAAATCTAAGAGAACCCCAGCCATGAAGGATGAGCCACCTCTCGTTGTGTGGAGGCACCCGAGTGAAATAATCTGACTTGCTAACATGCTATCTGACCCACCAGGTAATGCAGCTGGTCAGGGGGAATGAAAGCCCATGTGCTTGGCCACACTGCAGGTTTCTATAGCAACGTCTCAGTCTGGAGACCTCACCTCTCTTCTCCTACCAGGCTCTTTCAGCTACCAAATGCTTTGCAGGTATATTAGTTTCCTATTGCTACTATAACAGATTACCACACATTTAGCAGCTTAAAAATCACACAAATGTATTTTCTACCCTCTGAAGTTCTAAAGGTCAGAAGGCAAAAGTGGGTCTAGGAGAGACTCGGATTCCTTGTCTTTTCCAGCGTCCAGAGGCTGCCTTCAGCCCTTGGCTGCTGGCCCCTTCCTCCACCTTCAAAGCCAGCAGCATAGCATCTTGTTTCTGTTCTGATCTTGACTCTCAGCCTTACACAGCCTCCCTCCTATAAGGACCTTTATGGGCTCATCCAAATAATCCATAATGATCTCTCCCCATTTCAAAATCCTTAATTCACATCTGCCAAACATCCTTTCACTATCCACAGGTCCCAGGAATCAGGACATGAGTATGTTGGGGTGGGTGGGCTTCTTCAGCCTCACACACCAACTAAATGACCAGATAAACAGTATTTTTTAAATTTCCTGATGAAGTTTAGGCACTCCCTACCAACCATGGCCCTGTCTAGAGAATGTGATGACCCCTTTGGAATTTCACACCAGGCAACACTTCCTTGAGAAGTCCTCAGTCCATTGAATATACAAACTGATTCCTTCTCTTGTGTTCAAGGTTTGTCATTAGGCATGAAGATAAATAATACGCCCTTGAACATCTGTAAAAACAGGAGAACACAAAAACCCATGGTCCTTTAAAAAAAAAGCATCTCTATGTCATCGTTTGTCAGATTGTGACATCGTCTGCTATTGCTTTGGCTGAGTAGAAGCAGCAGCTAATGGACACCAGGGCTGGCCCAGGAAGGACACTTGGCATAGTCTGGGGGACAGATGGCTGAGCAAAGAACGTGAATGGGGATTCTCCACTCCTGATGCACTGCCAACACCTCACTCACCCTGCTTCTCCTTGGAAAGTGGCTCAGTGAGGACAGAGCACAGGTATACCTTGTGCCTTGGACATCAGCTACAACAGCACATGTACCCCTGGGTCACGTGAATCCATCAGAAACAAGGCCTCTGAGCACTGCAGCATCCGCCTGCCTCCCAGATTTTACGCTCCTTTTCCAGGGCACGAGGAAGTCCTCCATCCAAAGGGCCAACACCTCCCAAGGCTTCAGCCCTCTGAAGACCAAGGCTGGAGTCCTGCAAAGGTCCTGCCCCTTAACGAACACTGGGGTTGTCTCCAGGTTGGTGCTATTACGTCCCTCTCGCTCATATACCTTGAAATGCAAACTCCCACGATGCCTGTGCCAAATGCAATTACTTGAGCCTGAGTTCAGCCTAGCATTACCTATGATATGGATTCCAAAGGATGCTTTTTGAGAGAGAATAATTTTCACCAAAGACACTTTCCCTTAACTCAAGGAATCAGATGATCCATAACGCATGCGTTACCTACTTGTTAATCTAACATGTTGAATTTTCTTGACAAGTTCAATTCATCAAAAACACTATGGAAGTTCTTCTCCTCTTTCATATGCCCCTGGATTGAGTGTGACATCAGATGGATTCTATTCATTGCATCCAAGGATTTATCAAGTACCCTTAAGATACTTTGTGTTAAAGATTCACGTGGAGCCAACTAACTGATGGTCTGACCAAAAAGCGTGGGGTTTGGATGGACTTTTTTGGCATTGATTTTTTTTCCCCTAAATTTAAGGCCAATCCTAAGAAACCCTTTCATGTTTTCCTGAGATTGAAGCTTTCCCTAAAGAGCAGCCACTTCTGCCATGTTAGCTGCATGAGGGTCAAGAGTAAAATAGACCCACACTCCCAGTAAGTCTGTAATCTACCAGCAGAGATCAAATGAAGACATTCTGAACAAAAGAAACTTCATACCTCTCAGCCTCAGGGTTTGCTGGCAAATGAGGACATTGAAATAGACAATATTGAGCCCCAGCTGGTGGCTCAGTGGATAAGATGCTGGCCTGTGAACCCAAAGGTCGCAGGTTCGATTCCCCAGCCAGGGCACATAACCAGGTTGCAAGCCAGGTCTCCAGCCAGGAGGCAGCGGCAGATGAAAGGCAACCACACATTGATGTTTCTCTCCCTGTCTACCTCTTTCCCTTCCCCTCTCTCTGGAAATAATAAAAATCTTTTTTAAAAATTTAAAACTCCCTAAAAGAGATTAAAAAAAAAAAGAAGAAGAAATAGGTAATATTGGTATCCCTGCCTTACCATTTATAAACTAGTTTCACTTTTTTCTTAACTGACCTCCACAATAATCTTACAAGGTAAGGATTTCATAGGTAAGAAAATAGACTAAGATGTCATGCTATAAAACGGACCCAACAACTGGTGGAGCCATGGACTTGAAGGAGGTAGGGCAGCCCCCCAAAGCACCCACCATCCTACAGAACCGGATTCTGTGATTCTGAATTGGAATCGTAACGGGCTATGGTTCTCAGTGTTATGTCTATAGTCTTTCCTGCAGTTTAGTTACTATAATAAATGTAAATGGGGCAAAAGTAGCTGCCATTCAAAAAAGAGGGGGTTGACCCCAAGGAACTAATCCAGCCATGTCTTTTTCAAGTCAAAAAACTCACACGGTCAGATGAAAATTCTAGAGCATTTTCTGCTTTCATATACATATGTATATAGATTGTGGCAGATGTCTGCCAACTAATAAAAGACTTTCTTTGCAAGATAATGGAAGGTTGTTACTCAGTGAAGAGGATAATGGGACTAATGGACCTGAGGGACCCGCAGGTCACCCATGCACCCTGCTTACTGTTGGAAAGAAAGCCTGTCCTCATCTTTGTCACCCTCCTTCAATGGCTAAAGAGCAGCGTCCTTTTCCCCTGACTTGTAATGGCTCGGGCTGTGAGCTGGGGCAGAAGTCTAGGTGCCCCTGTGCTCGAAGGTCAGCTGTGGCACGAACCCAGAGGGCCATCTGCTCGTGTGGAAGGAAGTGGGAGGACTGGTGAGCAGGAAAAGTGAGGTCAGCTTTCAGAGCAGCCAAGCATCTCTGCCAGGCTGGCCAGGCTGTGAACTGCAGAAAATTTACTGCAGGGAGATGTCTGTAGCAGGAGACACCCAGTCTGGCCAGTCCCAGAACCCCCACCGCAGGGTAACAGCATGACAGCCAGGACGCAGGGACATGGATTCAAAGCCAGGCACCAAATAAATCTCTTTATCCAGGAGAGATTGCATCTGATCCCTTGAACTGTATCACTCAGGGGAAATGTGTGAGCTAGCCTGTTCTGGAGTTGGAAAGAAGCAATCAAATACACGCAGAACAATCTCAAGTTGGTGGCTCGCAGGAGTCATTTTGCATCAGGCTTCAGGCCACAGCAACCCACACTTGCCCCACAGGCTAAACTGGGGGTCCCTCTGTGTGTCCTCCAGCAATTGGGGCATGTCTCCACCTTTGCACTCACTCCCTAGCTTATAACTAGAGACTCACCCATCTCCTCCCCTAAGAACCACTTGACGGAAACCTGGGTTTTCAAACCAGACCAGGAGCCCCACCCAACCAACACCTAGCATAATGCCTGGCCCTTGGACAGCGCTTAATAAATGTTTGCTATCATATGGGTTATTCTTCCTCACCTGAGGTGGAAGAAGAGGAATAAGAAGAATTCGCTCACAAACAGAAACACACCGTAACCCCTGGTCTTACGTTTAAGCAGCACCGCTAGCTTTCCCATGCCACACACACACACTTTTTCAACACAGAATACTTTATATGAAAGCACCACTGTCAAGTTCTTCTGCATTTGCTCACCTGTGCTGTGTAGCGGCTGAGTCCTCCAAGTAATACCTGTACATGTTACAAGTGCTTGGGAGTCCTGGAAGGTGACATGGGAGTCATCCATGTAACAGGATTATGTGACAAGCACAACCATGATGTGTGGAGAATACGACCTGTCTAGAAAGGTGCGCACCAGAACATTCTATGCTTAGTAGCAAAAGCCTAACCTCCATGAATTGATGCCTGGTTATATAAGTTAGGACATAGTACTTATGTAATGGAATATTATGCTGCAATTAGACATCCTATTTTAGAAAATATATATAATGGCATGGGGAAAATGTACCCAGTCTACTAAAGTGAAAAGCAGACCCCAGACTCTTATTTTACAAATTGTGGGTATACAAAGGATTTGGAAGGATAGACCCAAAAGTTACACAGTCTATTTCTGGGTGGTGTTGAATTTTAAAGTCTTCTGTAAACTTTGTCATCTACTTATTTTATTTTACAACAAACATGCGGCACTTTTGGTAATTTTCAGAAGAGCAGGTTTTACCACAGCAAACAGAAGGACGTTATTCGCCAAAGGGAAGAAGTGACCCTGTTCGTGACCTGGATGGTTATGCGGAGGCATGAGACTAGGAAGCCCCACCCAGGGTGCCCCTGGCTCCCACATTTCTATCCACCATCCAGAAGATTCTGCCCAAAACCACAGCAGCAGCCAGGCCCCTGCGAGTTAGAACAGGAGCCCTACTGTTCGATGTGCCGGTCTGCAAAAGAGCCCCCTGGAAAAGATGTGACCAGGAGGTAGCTGGGGAAGTCACCCGCAGCTCCAGGAGGGAAACCCCTTCCTCTGGGCGGGAGAGCTGGTCTTGGTTGGAAGAAAGATCTAACACCTGCCCTGCCTCCCTCGCGAGCCTACTGCGGGTTAAACAGAATGATGTGTGCACCTTATTTTGTAAGCTGCAAAAGCACCGGGTAAAAATCATCATCTGGCTGGCCAAGAATGCTCCCTGTCTTAAGGTAATGATCCATGTGCCCAACTCTTGTACAAGATATCAAGAGAAACCATCTATATTCCCTTTCTCACTCTAGAAAACTTACCAGGAAGTTTATCAGCCATGTTTAATTCATTTTATGTTTCCCTGGACCTTTGCCCCCATGTAACAAAAACTATGCAATGTATTCGCTCAACTTGTTTCTTTTTTCTCTTGGGCACAGGGACAGATAGACTTTCCCAGCCTCCGCTGAGGGAAGGCGGGGCCCGGAGACCGGACTCCCACCACTGGAATGCAGGTAGAGTTAAGTCCACCCCTTCCAGACTGGGTCTCCCAAGCCCCCAGTGAGATCCTCCACACTCTCCCTTCCCTCATTTCCTGGCTGGTTATCCAAGATCTGGCAGAAGGCCCTGAGGTGCCTGTAAAGTGGTGACAAGTTGGGAGGAACCAAACTCCCAACATTGTAAGGGAATGCCACCCTCCCACCCACCAACCAGTATGACAGCAATATGAATAAGAAATAAGCCAAGATTATTTGTTACACCAATTGTCTTCCCTAATAAACCCATGACCATGGCCACCTGTTTCCTGCACAGTGATGGCCAATCAGTGCTTCCAACTGACGCAGGGGACACAGGGAACACATACCATAAACCCAGCCCTCATCCAACAGGAAACTCAGCCAAGAGAAGTGAAGAGAAGATTTTTAGGTTCCCTAGCCAACTTCAGATCATCTCTTTTACTTCCAAAACTTGGGACTACATGCTAATTCAAACAACTGTAAAACTGAAATGACAAACATCAAAAACGGATTTGGGTAACCTCATCGATTGCAACAGCACTAAAGAGTTGCAGAGAGACAAGGGTTATGGTCCATCAAGGTGGGAGAGGTTAGGAGGGGAGTTTACACCTTTTATAGCCTGTGTAGATGAGGGAAGGAAGCAGTGCACTATCATGGATCAATGGTTTCTTGTCTTTTATCTTTATATAGCAATAGCCACCAAGGCCACATGGAAACCAAGGCTCTGAGTTGGGGAGTTCCAAAAAAGTAAGTGTGGTAATAGGAAGTCTCTGCTTTGATTCTAACCAGCCCTGCTCATCCTTGCTCAGAGGCTACTTACCTGGTAGGGGTACAGGGTGACCCCATTGGTTCTTGACAGGGACCAGGTGCCGTCCAGGTATTGGTGAGCCTGGATGGCCACCGAGCTGAGGATGTTCCCATTGCTGGGACTGGTGGCCATCTGGAGGCTGACTTTGGCCTGATGGGTTGGAGACACGCTCTTCTTCTCTGCCCCATTGCTGACTCCAAGGCTGTTGGGTTTGCCATTATGCTTGTTGGTGACAAAGGCCGTGTAGTTGGAGGAGGCATAGGAGGCAGGCACAAAGGCCCAGTCCCTGGGCTGCTGGAGCGCACCCATGTGGCGGGACCCCACCAGGCTGGGGATGCTGGAGAGGGGTGGTGGGGAGCCAGGAGAGCCATCAGGGTGCCCGCTGCCCGCGGCCTGTTCCAAGGTTAGCACCATCTGGATGGCCTCCTGCTTCAGCTGGTTCAGGTGGGTGGCACAAATGTCGCAACGGTTGTCCCTGTCATTCCATGCCTTCCGGATGGTGTTGGGGACCTGGAGCTTGTCGTGAATGACAGCCGAGAAAGCAGGATCCTGGAGAACACACAAGCAGAACAAAAAAGAGAGCCTGGTAAGTGCAATTCCGATGATCAATCTGTATAATTTAATCTCCAAATTTACTCAAAGACGTCAGTTGTCATCCACCAGAAATGAGCACCGCACTGGCAGAGGAGCCTTTAAGTGACAAACGTATTTGACAAACGCAAAATTTTTATAGTGGAGCCTTACAGAATTAAAAATATTCTGTAAGCATTCTCCTTACCAGGTCAGTCAAACAAGAACACCCCATATTCTCCTGACGTCTACCAAAGGATTATAACCGCACCTGGGTCCTCCCAAGGTGTGCATTTAGTAAGCACAATGTTTGTCCAGGCACGACAGGTGAATGTTGTCATTCGGGACAAATGCAAAGTGGCCCCGGGCCATGGAAAGTTGGTACCGAATGGAGATGCTCCTTGTGACCCAGAAGAGAAATTCTATTCTAAGAAAATCTCGGCCTCCTTGGCTCTGTGTGCTACGTGCCAACGGAAGGAAACCAGACCGACTCTGGAGCAGAAGCAGCCAGCCCCATCCGCCCAGCGAACCCTTTCAGGTGCACTGTTGGCCTCTGGCCTGTGGCAGGCTGGCTGTGTCCGATCCTGTGTATCCACTATCCCGATCGGTTAGAAGAGAACTATCTCCCTGACAAACTTTCCCCACAAACTTCCAAAACTCCTGTTAAAAAAATCTTTAGCTCAGAAGCGCATCTCTAAAACAAATCAGACAAATTAATGAGGATGATTCCATTCATTTACATCTCACTTTAATTTTTCCAAGAATGCAGGGTGACGCAGAGAAATAAGCACTGGGTGTGTCAGCTGGGTATCAAAATAGTTGGGTTCCAGTTCTGCTACGAATGAGCTGCATATCCTTAGCCTCACAGAACCTGTCATTTGTCACATAAGGCCATGGCCTATCTTGGTCGTCAGGTCCTTCCATCTCCATGACTCTATTTGTAGTGAACTTTGGACTGAAGACACAGTGTCCATCTGTATGGACAAAGCAACTAACTAGCCAGATGTGGGACCTGGTTGAACTCTGGACATTCAACAGTTGTTGCAAATAATTGATGGAGCTTCCCTCAAGGCTTATTTTCCTCAAGGACATTAGAAGAAAATGCACCTTGATGAAATCTGCTGTCAGTTTTTATGGGGCGGAAACCCCATCAGGGCTGAACGGGGCTGGATGAGCTGAGGGGGAGGGAGCTGGTGCAGGTCACCAGGGGTGGCAGGAAGATCAGCAGTGGGAGCGGCATTCTTAATTACGATCCATCTTGATTACGGGCTCCAGCATTTTGTTTCCCTTGTTTAACTACCCCGAACAGCTCCTCAGCATGCACTGATTAATTGATTAATAAATCAAGAGGCCTCTTTACACAGCAGTGACAAGGAGTGGCTCAGGAGGCAGAAACTTAGAGCAGTCATATAAAACAATGGGAAACAATAGGAGGTCAAGGGTGATCAAGTCTGGCTGATGAAGTGACGTGGACCAGGTGAGGCCTGCCTTGGGGCATCCTTCTCAATGAGTCCATGTTTCAAAGTTCAACACGGAGCACGTGGGACCCAAAAGGGCCCCTTATGGACCATTGCAGAGTAAACTCACCTCAGGTTTCAGATAAGGACACTGAGCTCCAAAAGGGTTTAAGAGCTTGGACCATGCCCAGACTTCTTGACCACAAATCCACAATATTTTCACTGCAAGACCCAAAGAGCAGCATTCATCAATGGATGAATATTTTGTACACAAATATGTAAGTGTTCACCCCATTCATGTGGCAAATGGACATTGATTCCAAAGGAATTTTTCTGGGCCCCCATGTGGGCCAAGAGACAGTTTCTTGCTTATGTTCACATAACATTACATCTTCACTTATCAATGTCATTTAAAATGGTCTTTTTTTTTTTTAATGACCACACGGTATTTGATCCTTTTGTTGCTTCCATGCTCCACTACATAATTAGAGAAATTAGAGACTACCACACAAAACCAATCCACAACCCATGGGTTACGCTATCACGCCATCCAAGTATTTGGTTTCAAGAAGCCTCAGATTAATTGCTCAGAATATTTCTGTGAACCCAGTCCTCTGGCAGAAGTGTCACAGGAAGGAGGCAGATAAATGGCCAGTGCCATCCACATATCCCAGTTTGTTTCAAATTCTTGCTGAATCTGGATTTGCCTCACATCTGGATGCCACATCCACCCCACGGAAATGACATGAGATGGGTTCTGAGGTCTCCTTTCCTCTTTTCTTCTCAGCTTTTACTGGTCTCCCTTGAAGCAGTCAGTGTCTTCCTTACTCAGCAAACATGGCCACTTGCTGCTTAACTTCTAATATCTAACAAATGACGTACGTTGGCCTCCAGCACTCCAGGCCCTGCACCATGCGTAAGAATGTCTATCCTGAGTTGTGAGGACAGATGAATGATGTCTGTTCCTCTGTGGAGTCAAGGGGACCTTCCTGGTGCCAGGACTATCACATGCCACGTCCCTGTGCTGCCACCTCTAGCCAGAAGCAAGCAACACACAGACCCACGGAGCCAGGTGCTCCCCTCCTGGTCCCTGCGATGTCAGCCAGCAAAACCAGCTCACTACCCGTATGATGAACATGGCCACAGGCAGACAGGAAGTATCCCTGGGCCCTCAGCTGCCTCATCCAGAGTGAAGCCGAGATGGGTTCTTTAATGAGGATGCAACTGCCTACTGATGTCAAAGAGATGCTCCTAAATTAAGCAACCCTCATCTGAAACCTTACGTGTGCTCTTATCATCAAAAGACCTCAGTTGAGTCGAGAGATGTATCTTAGGAAAACTACAACCCTTTCCAAGCGCTTGTCCACACATTATAAATATTTTAGTGCAGCTCTAAACTTCAAAGAGGAATGGTCAGCAGACAAAGCTTTCTGCAAGTGCTGGAATAAAGGGAATTCTGCTTCCAGGCAGAGCAGTAATAACAGGAAGAACAGAGAAAAAGGAGGCTTCAGAGACACGGATGACTCACACATGCTAAGTTTCCTGACTTAGACACCAGTGGCCCCAGCAGATGGCTCAGAGCAGCACCCCTGTTTCACCTGGCACCAAAAGACACCTGGATGCACAGGAGGAATGAATTAGATCGACAGTCTGGCATGCTACCCAAGCTCAGGGGCTTCAAAGACATTAGTAATATCGACTCCTGATTCATTCTGTGACTCCAGGAAATACTGAAATAGGAACAGCGGGAAGCCGGGCACAAGCGGAACCTCTGCTTTTTAAGGTCCCAAGTTTTATTTCTGCACGTATGACAATGGGCCACTGGCGCACCTGGGCAACAGGTTTATCCTACCCATTTAAGGTTACGGAAGGGTTCTGTGCTTGGAACACTCTCATCTTTCAAAGATAAGATGCAATTATTTTTATCTCACATCTGCCACGAATAGGAATTCAAGAAAACACTTAACCGTTAGGAAACTGGTCAGAAGGGTGAAGAGTGAATGAAATTAATGTTCAAACACCAATTAGGGACTGCATTTCAGGGAAATGGGTGTCCTGCCAGGTCTCATAAAGGCTTCTTGCAGTCCACTAACCATCTTATGTTAACTCACACGTCTACTGGAAGATGGATCTGAAAGATGATGATGAGACCTCTCTTCCCTCTTGCAGGCAGCCAACACCATGCTCCCTGTGGCCGTCACTGTCCCAGGGACTGAGGACCCACATCCCCATCCCTGCCAGAGCTTCCTCCTCAACGCTGAGCCTCATAAACAAGGAGCCCCTAAAACTGTCACCTGGGTGAATACCCTTCTGACCATTCGAAATGCATTTAATTTGCTCCCAATCTATTCCAGTAGCCAGTACAAAGCGAATATCATCATTATCCATCGCGGCCCCCACGCCAGAAATCTAAAGCCTTCCCTGCCTGTGCCTCTGCCCTTCAAGCCAAGTGTCCCGTGCTGCTTCCTTAATGCCCTTGACCTGGCCCTGCCCTTCAGGCTTACTGCCACACGATGCCTTTAGCATTTCTCACATCACTACTGTCTGTCTCCGATTCCAGCCCTGACTTGGCCACCCTCCCTCCAAAAAAGGGATTTTATTAAAATGCACATCTGATTGTCACTATCCTGCTGTCCCATATACGAGGTCTGTTCCGAAAGTATTGAGCCAATGTCAATATAATTAAGTTTGTGCGGCCGATACTTCCGGGACAGGCCTCATACACCTCCGCCGTTCCAGGAGCCATGTTATTTTCTGTAGTGATTACCTATAAAACTATTTCTGTTACACTCGGCTCCTTCAAGGGAAATAGTCTTGTTTTTCCCCATCTTTAATTCACCTGCATTGAGCACAGTGCCTATGACCTAATAAGGGTTCTGCAAATATTTGTGAAATAACTCCAGTCAAATAACAAAGTTGGTTTAGGTCCACGTTTCACTTAGTCTGAATGAACTTGCCACCTCTTACACTGTGCTCAGGAAACAAACTCACGTCTAAGGTTTATATAGTTTTCCAATTGTATTATAAACCATGTAAATTTCTAATTTATATAGTTTCCCATCTGGCTAATGGGGATCCAGCATAATCTGGATATCCTTTTACCCGCCTCTTCCTTAAACTATTAGAATAGATTCTCCAGTCTTCAGCCTCAGTATGCAGCTTATTACTTATTGTCCTGTTTCCGAGAAAGTAATGTTTATACGCAAAGGACTTTTGTTGTTTATTTTTACCATCAAGCCAGCTCCTCAGCAAGAAACAAGGGAAACCCACCCAAAGGCGAACTCCAGACGAGTACTACCCCTTGGTCCAGCCAGGTCAGAGCCCAGGAAACAGGCAGGAAGCTCCTTGTCCAACCGCTGCGGCCAGCTTCCGATGCCGCGGTGGGTGGCTGATGCGGGCTCAGTCTTTGCAACTCGAGCAGAAAAAACAAAAACCAGTGCCCAAGCAAACCAAGCTTCCTGTCCCATCTCACCATCTCGGCAATCAACGCCAACAGCACTTTTGAAGGCAGGGTGATTTTCCACATCAGGCTCGCCAGACAAGTGCTGCTCTGAGTACATCCTTCCAACGCCCTGGGTCTGGGAGGCAGAGAACAGCTGCAGGCAACAGGCCGTGTGTGTTGCACGAGTTCCCGTCAATGTGCACCTCAGGTTTATTATTCTAGAGGCCTCCCGGGATGAGCTCAACAAGATTTAAGCTGTTCTTCAAAGGAAGTTTCTTTTCGCTTTGTTCTTGAACTATTTTCCTCCGTAAACGCGGTCCCATGAGGCCAGGAATGGCCTCCAGTGCTCTGGATGGGAATGAATGTACTGTTCTCTTCCCCACAGGACAGGTTCTGGAAAGATTGCGGGAATTCACCTTCCTGGCCTTATTCCTGCCTCCTGCCACATTCCTCACCCAGGGGCCTTTCTTTCTCAAGAATCTCACAGTTCTTCACAGCAGTTCTATCTCCAAAAGCAGATGTCGATGTTAATGATTCTCTCTTCTTTGAATGCAAACAGCAAAGTGAAAGTTTGCAAAAAACAATTGATGGCAAACTTCAGGTGACTCTGACCCAAGATTACAAATACTTGTTCATAGTTAAAGATTCAAATATCTAGACTCAAATGCCTCTCAAAGAAGTGGTATATTTTCCACCTCAGTCACTTCAGAAGAAAGAGCCAGATAATTTGCCCAAATGTTGATTAGCTATTGGCAGAAAGGAGAATTTAAATGTCTGAAATCTAAGAATGAACCCAGCAGGCCAAATAGTTGATAGGACTTGTTCCTCAGGAAGATTTGGTTTCTCCATGGTCATCAGCCCCCTCTGGCCTTTCCATTTTTTGTCCCCGCAAGTTTGGCAGGATGTGGATGGTCAAAGGGACACAAAGGATCATGGTAAACTAGAGTCTTCCTCACCCAGCTGTCATGCTAAATCTACCCAGAGGAGTTGGCAGATAGCAAAACATTAGCATCCTTCGCCCCTGTTGTTCAAGAGTTCCCAGACCCGCAACAGGGCCCATGACTAAGCCAGGAAGCAAATCAGACTGTGTGACCAGGAAATGATACCCACTTTGTGGGGAAGAGTGACCACCCTCACAGGTCCCACCATTCCCACTAACACTCTGCAACTACAGCAAGTCCCTGAGAGGTTCACACTGTTTAACAAAGAGGAGACACGCATGGTTCATTCTCCAGAGTCAGGTAGGTGGTGTACGAGGGAGAAGAAAAGGTGTGGTATAATTAGTTTGCTCTGGATGAGGCCTGAGACAGCCAAAATAACAACCACGGCAGTGACAGCACATCCTCCAGGCCCTGGCATCACAGGTGGCCATCAGACTTACTTCATTAACACAAAACTTCAATGGAAACTTCCTTCCAGCCCAACTAGGCCACACCTGAATCCATGGTTGTCAGCACTGTTACTAGTCTGCTTTGTAAACTGACGGCAGTTCCCTCAGTAACAACGATCACACGCAAACACGGGTCCGAGCATGTGGAAAGAATGAGCACAGAGACCCTCAGGGTAATGAGTTCAGCAAGACCAAAACCCTCCAAAGGAAGAGATGTTAAATGTCAGACTGAAGTTGTTCTACATAAGAAACCAAATTAACCTGGACTGTAGTAACTCTGCCCAGCGCACACAATTCTGCTCTGGGTACAGCAGAGAGAGGGGGTTCTATTAAAAGATGGTGTGTGACAGCCCTGGCTGGTGGCTCAGTAGATAAGGTGCTGGCCTGTGAACCCAAAGGTCACTGGTTCGATTCCCCAGCCAGGGCACATAACCAGGTTGCAAGCCAGGTCCTTAGCTGGAGGCAGATGAAAGGCAACCATATATTGATGTCTCTCTCCTCTCTGCCTCTCTCCCTTTCCCTCTAAAAGGTAATAAAATATTTTTAAAATAATAAATAAAATAAAGATGGCATGTGAGGCTTCAGTGTGAGTGACTGTCCCACCAGAAAGGCTGTGGGGTGCACCAAAGACGGAGCAAGGGAGGGGGGACAGGGCTGCTGGCTGCCACATGTTAAAAGTCGTGCAGGTGATGGGACTTACCTTCTTCCAAAAGGGCAATTTTTCATTAGAATTTAATGTGATGAAGAACAGTTTATGAATTACTTAAAAGATCAGGCAAGGTATTTAACACAACCCCAGAAAAATGCTGTACGTGTATGTATCATCTTCTGCAAGTAGGTAACATGAACCATGTCTCTTGAGTCTTTGTAAGACCTTTGGTTAAGAACGTGGGAAACTCCTGCTCGTTCACTCAGGAGCCCTGTGACAAGGGGCCAGTTTTTATAAAACTATCCAAGCTTCAGTCTCCTTAAGTGTAAGGCTAGAAATTGACAATAGCCCTTATGTTTCTAAGATTAAATATGTTAATAGGTGCAATGTGCTTAGCATAGTCCTCATCCTTGGCAAATGCAACATAAATGGTAGTAATTATCAGTTATACTTCCCAGTTACCGTAACTGGTTTATATATACCATGTACATATAAATTTAGTACTACAGATGATGATGGTGGTGGTGATGATGATAATGACGGTAATGATGATTTTAGAGTTGTTGCTATCCAAGAGGATTTAGCAAACACTTTCGGAATTAAGAGTGACTGAGACCTGATTTTTGGTTAACCTCCACTGGCGTAAGTCAAAAGTTCTTCTTAAAAGAAACAAAAGTAAGAATGGGTCCCTGAATTGCTGAGGTTGGACTAGGGGGCTCCCAGCTTTCTTCTCTATGTTAAGAGGAGTTCATTTCCACGGAACTGACAAAGACAATGCTTCTCAATGGGAAAGTATTTCTAACTTCTCCAATCTGGTGTAGATAATGCTCCAAGGGCCTTTGGAGGATGTTCAGTTAAAATCTTAGAGCCATGGTCTGGTCAGTGTCTCCTAGGAGCTGCCAACTCTACCCAGGAGATAGAGAGGAAGCTGATCTCCCATTAGCATAACTATCTGCAAACCTGAGAAGCTTGCTCTCCAGTCTATCACTTTGCCCTGGGAACGAGGATCCTTTCACAAACAGATTAACAGTTTAGGATGGGAGAGTGAATGGGTAACACCTACTTAAAATGCTTCCCTTAACTTGAAAGTTCATGCACGGGACACAAAAACATGCTGCTGGACTCCACAAATATAAAACACTGATAGATCCTAGTCTGACACACTAAAATTTACCTTTAAACTATTAAAGTCTATCTAGAGTAGACATAGTTTTTATGTGTAGACTAATGTACCATCAGATGGCGAATGGATTTATTTTCCAATCTGCAAGTAGCTATATTAGTGTAAGGCCATTAAGGAGCCTGTTAATTATCCAGATATGAAACTGCCTAATGTTGCTTTTTCCTTTAATTGATTTTGCATGCATGAAATACTACAGAAATGTACTTGGCTATGTTTTGTTGGACTTACTACCAAAAATAATAAAGTACTAAAATCTGACATTGTTGCTACCATTTTTAAAAGGTGAAATTTTAGCAGATAAGCTCTGTTTTGACATATCCTAGAACAAGCAAATACTTCTGCTGGTTCCCCTGGGACCTAACCCCTGCAACCTATGTACTTGGCTTCAAGCTACCTTGTCAGAGTCCTCCCTCAGGGGTCCTAATGGAACCCTCCAGTACCGTCAGGGTGGGCTCCCACATCCCCTGCCTCTGGGTCTTTGTTTAGGTTTCTGCCATAGTAATTCCCACCCTGCCTCAAACCAGAACACAACCTGTGGGGGTGATGGGTACACTCACTATTGTCACGATGGTTTCCTGAATACATACATGTGACCAAACTTATCAAGTCATAAACTATAGATTTGTACAGTTTACCGAATATTAATTGCATAACCATTAAGCTAATATATATAGTATATGTATAAACTTATCCATCCCTGGTAAGGCCCCACTGGTCCATGAAGCCTGACTCTCAGGAGGGACATCTTCCTCCCCAGACTTTCATCCCTTTTCTAGGCTGAGCTGCTCATACCACTTAGCAAACACTTCCTTGTTCCTCAGCGTTATGCATGCCCTATCTCCACAATCAGGCAAATTCCTAGGGCCCAGAAACCTTGCCGTAATTTTAATAGTAATAACAACTTCTACTCAAGACAATGGCCAGGGGAATCCACTTAAGTCTTAAATCTGACCCTGGCATTCCTCCCTGCCCCACCCCCACCCCACCCCTCTCCATCAGAGTCAAATGCCAGCGCTTGGACTCTGACCTCAGTGCTTCCACAGACCTTTCCTCCTGGTCCTCACTCCCACCTGGGTGACTCTCAACATGCTCCTCCTTCTGTGAGGAGTTCATATACCACCTTGTCAAAGTGGCTGTCCCTGGTCACCTAATTACAATTACAAGCTCTCCAACCCCCTTCTCTGCTCTATTTCTCTTGCCAGCACTATCACCTTCTAACATTCTATAATAAAGAATCATATTCGGGGTCTGCCCCGGCCCCCAGCAAAATGTAAACTGAATGACAGCAGTGACTGTCTTGGTCATTGCTGACTCCCTCGTGCCTAGAACAATGAAGAATGGTAGGCACTCAGGAAGTATTTGTTGAGTGAATGAATGAATGATCGAACGAAGTGAATCCACTTTCATATAAAGGGTTCCCACATCTACCAGCATCTTCAAGGATTTTAACAATTATTTTCTACTTTGCACTAAAGTCATCTCTTGTTTGTTAGATTTTAATGTCCTCCAGGACTGGGAGCGCATGTTTGTTCTGACACCCCTCCCAGGACCCAACTTCTGTGGTGTCACCTCCAGACAACCCCCGGCAGCTGAATCACTTGGGAAGCTTATAGGAAGATCTGATCCCCCTTTCAGATCCTCTGTATCAGAATCTCTGGGGGGTGGGCCTCTGGAAGCTGCAGTTTATAAGCATTCCAGGTGATTGCATGGAACCTGTCACAAAGGAAACTTTGAGCGAGATGGGGAAGGACAGCTGTCTCTCAGTTTCAGGCACTAATCCCTGCTGTGGCCTTCCGAGAGGAGCTGAGGCCTCCGCTGTACCTGACCAATGACAACCCCCTGCTGGGGACCACTTTTTCTAGACAGTGATTCTAGATGGTGACGAACCGCTGTTGGGACACACCCGAGACTACGGGTACAAGGCAAATGCCTTTTCACCAAATTCTCTCCCTACGCCAATGGTTCCCAACCTTTGGTCACTTTGACCCCTGGGGAACATTTGGAAAGGAGCCCTTTTTGGTTGTCGCACTGGGAAGGGGCGGCTGACATCTAGTGGATAGAGACCAAGGAAGCTGTTAAAACTCCCGTGAGAAGAATGATCCAGCCCCAAGGGACACTGGTGCTGAGGCTGGGACCTTGGCCTGAGCCCGGAGATTCCTTCTCCCCCACCGCCAGGAAGCTCCGTTCAGGACAAAGAAGGCCGTGTCCTAAATCCACCAGCTCACTCAGGCTCTCAACGACCTCAGCAGTCAAAGTGTGGCGTTTAAAAAATTTTGATTTATCTCCAGAGGGAGTGGGAGCAGGGGAGAAAGAAAGGGGGAGAAACATCAACATAAGAGAAACATCAGTTGGTTGATGCTCATAGAGGCCCCAACCAGGGACCAAACCTGCAACCCAGTCGTGTGCCCTGACCAGGGATCAGATTTGCAACCTTTTGATATATGGGATGATGCTCCAACCAACCAATTAACTTAAAATAATAGCAACTATACCGCCCAAATCTCTGACCTGTTGATCTTATGAAGAATGTGGGGAAAAACATAAAGCAAAGACTTTAGAAATCATCCAGACGAGCAATGGGGGCACACTTCCCATTTTCCCAATCTACACACACACCACTCTTTTGGAGGGAGCTAGGTAACTGAAGTACTGGGGTTCAGGCAAGTAGGCACAGATAAGATAGGCTCAGGAGTTGAGATTTCCAAGGATGGGAAGAAAATCCATCCTCCTGCTCCCACCTGCCTCTCCCAGGTCTCTGGCACATTTCTGAAAAGTTAGGGGTAGACATGTCAATCAATGATGTGCATGGTCCAATAAGGGATCAGGCTTTGACACTGTGCCCCAAGTGTTCCCCAGGAACACCTTGAAATGCGCATAGAACACACTGTAAAACAGATTTTAATTCTGATTTTGGCTACAGAGTCCAATGTCATTTAGTAAGTTTTTAAGGAACATGATGTGAACTTGATTCAGACCTTCAATACTGATAGGGAGTCAAAAGAAAGACTTGAGGTATATCCTCCACATGGACATAAACACATTTTATAGTTTTTAAATTTTTAAAATTGAATTTTGAGAAAGGAAAGGAAGGCGGAAGGAAAGGAGGGAGGGAGGGAGGGAGGGACAAACATCTATTTGTTGTTCCACTTCCTGATGCACCCATTGGATGATTCTCGTATGTGCCCTGACTGGTGATGGAACCCACAACCTTGGTGGACCAGGACAGTGCTGTCACCTGTTTAGTAGCTATCTGTCCAGGGCTATAGCTCTTTAACATACAGTGATTTATTTCAAATACAAATGCAGACAGATTTTTGCCCAGATTCATCTACTTATTCAATATATTCACTCATTCATCTCTTCATTCACTGATTTCGTTCATTTATCAAACAATAAAATACCTAATTGTTTTTTGGTAGCCATTAGAAAATAAACATGACCCCACCTTTACGGAATATGACAAAATTTAATCAAAGATTCAAAACAGAAAATGGTATTTTCTTTCTTCACCTGGGAGCCAACAAAGGAGTCAACCGAACGGAGCTCTGGACTTGAATTCTAAATACTGAGCTTCAGTCCAAGCCTTGTCATTCTCTAGTCTGAGCCTTGACTAAATCACTCAATCTTCTTGAGCCTTCGTTTTCTCATCAGTAAGAGAGGATAATACTCATCCTCTTGGTATTGATGTAAGGATTAAGCAGAATCATAGACATCAAAGCACTTTGTGAAGAGCTCTACAAATGTATCGTGTTATTATGACAAACGATGAGTCTTTCCCATGTTAACCACCTGAAGAATAGTCAGGACATGAGCATCTAGCTCAGGCATTTACTAAGTCTCAGCCAGGGAGCTCAAGGCCTAAGTGGCAAAAGGGAAAACAGAATAACTGGGCCAAAGAGGCCCCAACAGGAAAGCCTCTGGCTCCAGACACAGGCCAAGGTCAGAATGCCAAGCCCAGCACAAGGTCCAGAAATGTGTTCAGGCCCTCCATGCAGATAGGCAAGTGCTCTCAGCTAAATTCATCATAATGGATAGAACAGAAAAGATAAAACCAGAGGTGGCTCAGTTTCTTCCCTGTGTGTAAGAAGATTAAGGTCACGTGTGTTCTGCCCTAAGCTCATTAGAACCCTTATGAGAAGTCACTTCCCTGGCCCCCTCTCCTCACTGCCATGGTGGAATTTTCCAAAAGGACAAACCCACAGACTCTCAGGCCAACGGGCATCGGAACTTCTCTTGTAAGCCCACTGATAAGCCAGACAAAAGGAGTCATCATTTCTACAGAGGTAGTTACTAAGAAGAATGAAGACGTTACACACGCACGCCCTGAGGTCTTGGAATCCCCTAAGAGCAGTGGCCCAGAATGAAAGCTGTCCCCCACCAGGCAGGCCTGGTGGACCTCTCTGCATGATCCGTGACCATCCCCAATCACCAGACCTAGGGCAGGGCCTGAATACTCGGTGGCCAGCCACATGGAAACCTTACCCCCAGAGCATGCGGCCTCCCCTGGGCTTGGACAGTCACAAATCATACCTAAGTCTACCTTGAGTCAAAAGGTCAGCAACGGAACAGGCCTCCTGCTCTGGGGACAGCAGCCCAGGGATTAGAAACACACTTTGAATTGGAATGAGATTTTAATCAATCATGCCCCGCAGGTGTCACAGAACATGTCTGTGGCCCAAGACACGAGGCAGGCTTCAGAGAAGGTCCAAGGGCTTCAGAGTGGCCTGCGACACTCCTCTAAGTACCTATTTCTTGGTGAGCCCCTGGCTATCCAGAGGTAGAAAACTCTCAAGAAACCACCTTGAGCAAAAAGATTTGCCTCGTTATCCAGCCATGGGCCAGAGATGAACGATTTCTTGTCATCCCAGGATGTCCCAGTCAAAGGCACACTTCTGGACTGGCTGGCTGGCACCTGGTACAGAGTCAGATGGGTCCCCTGATCTGGGCAGTAGCAGGCCAATTGTCTCCACCACCCCTGGCTGAACTGTGAAGGGCAATTCTTTACGCAAAAAAAATACTCTCAATGCATTTTTTTAAATAGGACCAACTACATGGTCAACAGGCTATCCACACGATTTAAAAATTAATTGTTTTAAGACAGAGCCTTTGCAGGTTGCAAGCTAGGTCTCCAGCCAGATCCATAGCTGGAGGCAGGTGAAAGGCAACCATACATGGATGTCTCTCTCCTCTCTGCCTCTCTCCCTTCCCCTCTCTCTAAAAATAATAAAATCTTTAAAAATTAAATAAAATGAAACAGAGCCTTTGAATATATAATTTTATAAATGTTTTCAGGTAGAATTCCCTACTGATTTTTCACAAAAAAATGTTCTCCAGAGACTACATAATTATGTTAAGCTTCAAACATAGATATGTTCAATATTAACTCCACTGTGTCAAATAGGGTCCAGCTGTGGCCAGTGGCTTGATTAATACCAGATCTTTCCAGATTATTACGTACAAGGAGAGTTTTAGTTGCTTTTATTGCAAATTGTATAACCTGATTTATTGTTAGCTAAGGCTGGCCACTTTTCTTAGAACCTAATTCATTAAGCCAATATTATTGAGCCATTATTAAAAACCTTTAAACCCTAGACAATTAATATCAGTGTGGGTTATTTGGAGTGAGGGGATTTCTGGTAAATAATTCAGCATTAATGAGTCCTTCATGTTTCAAAGGCTTCGAGAAGTGGTAAAATGAATCACTGAAGTTTCCCCTTTAAAATACTGGGGTCCTTTAGCAAAACCCATACTCTGCTAATGTTTTTTAAACTATTTCTGGTTATTACCATCAACTGAAAACATGCTGTAAAACCTTCCAGAATCTGTTATTACAATTTCAGATGCATTTATAAATGTCTTCACATTTAAGGGAAGAAACAAAAAGACTCACTTCTAAGTTTATGATTTTATTCACTTTGTAAATATGAATCAATTTACTTTAAAAAATAGTAAAGGCAAGGATTTCTAAAAGGCATCTGTCTGTGCATTTCCTGCAGTGATTCCAGGTATTCACTCAATTCCTTTTTAATGAGCACCTATTTATTATATAACCCACATTGGTGATAGGGCAGAGAACAAAACCAAGTCCCAGCAGCCTGGAGCTCTCTTCTGGAGAAAAAGAGTAAAAGCTGTGCCCTGTGAAAACACGTGGACAGAAGAGGAAAACAGGGAGGGAGAAAGAGGCTTTTGGAGCTGAAGTGAGGGTCTATTTTTTTACAGTGTGGCCAGAGATGACCTCTCTATCAGGGGCCACTTACAAGGAGCCTTGAAGGAAGCAAGGGCATGAGCTCAAATAGGCTTCTGGTACAGCATGTCAGTCAGGGGGCAGGTGTACACACACACACACACACACACACACAGAGGAAGCCACCTCCTCCAGGCAGGAGCATGATTAGCATAACCGGGAGCAGCGAGGAGGCCAGCAGGGCTGTGGTGTGGTGAGTGAGGACAGGTAGCATAGCAAGTCTCAGTCAGGTGTGAGGCCCAGGCCAGATTTCACCTCCGAGGCCAACAGTACTTGGACAGTATTTAAAGTCATGGGATGAAGAGATCACATAGGGCAGGGGTGTCAAACTCATTTTCACCAGGGGTCACATCAGCCTCGAGGTTGCCTTCAAAGGGCTGAATGTCATTTTAGGATTGTATAAATGTCACTACTCCTCAACAGTTAAGTGAGCTGGGTAGAAACAAGATGCCAGACTGGATAAAACAAGGTGGTGGGCCGCATATGGCCCGTGGGCCTTGTGTTTGCCACCTGTGACACAGGGAGTGAGTACAGATGGAGAAAAGGTACAATGACTAAGCTCTCTGGGATTTATTTAAGGGAAATAATGAGGAACCACAGGGAAAAATAACTGATTAAATAACAGATAATGAGGCAGAAACCAAGCAGAGCGATGCTCAGGAAACAAGGTGAAGAAAGCATTCCAAGAAGGCGGGAACGATGAAATGGCAAACACTGCAGGTCATATAAAGTAACAACTTAAAACTCATCGCTGTCCACTATCTATGGGTGAAATCCTGAATGTCTCGGTTTCCCAGTTTCCTCATCCACATGATGGCAGTAACAGTACCCACTCTACGAGTTGATTTAAGGTTTGTAAAAATACTTAGGACAGTGCCTGGCACAGAACATGTTCAACAAATACTTACTGAATGAGTAAGTGTAGAATAATGATATCAAAACTACTGTCACAAAAATGAATCATACCACAAATATTACCAGGCTACCATGATTAGCTTTGATGACCTTCACAAAAGCTTCTGGTTGAGTGACAGCAACGCAAGGCTGTATGATGTGAGCTCAAGAAAGTGAGAATGAGAAATTAGAGACAGAGCACAAACTTTTTTTTTTAATTGGCTGCGAAAACAAAGCAATGGGACAGTCATTAGTAAGCAAATGAAGTCAAGAGAATTCTTAATTATTTTAAGCTGGGAGCTGTAAGAGCCTGTATTCTAAAAGGCAATGTTCCAACAGAGAAGGAAGAAATGATATAGAAAGAAGGGGACACGGCTGAGGATGTCACTGAACAAGTCACAAACAGTGGCATCGAGGCACCAGCGGAATGACTGGCTTTAGAGCGCGACAAGCAGCACATCCACAGTATCAGACGAGGAGGAGAAGGTGGGCAGACGGCAGGGCTCTGGAAATTCGGCTGACAGTGAAGGTGGAGACAGTGTCAGAGGTTGGAAGAACGAACGGAGAAGATGTCACATAGTTAGCCACAGGACCTATGCAGGACTAAGAGCCCACCTGAGGTGAATGGTCAGAAACTAAAAACAGTCACCCTGGTTTTGTGTTTTCCTCTCCCGGGGTTCAGATGTACGAATACAGGGACCAAGTAGGTGAAGAAGTAGATTTTACCAAGGCTGCAGTTTTGTCAGGAGAGTGGGGTAAAGGCAGGAAGGGAGGAAAAGGGGAGGGGAAAGAGGAGGAGAGGGGGGAGAGGAAGTGGGGAGAGGAGAGGGAGGAGGAGAGGAAGGAGGGGAGAGGGGAGGGAGGAGGGGAGGCAGGGGGGGCGGGGAGGGGCCAGGAGGGGGTAGGGCGAGGACTGGTAGGGCAAAGGGAACCCTTGGCCTTCCCTGTAATCATGCTTCAGAGGACGGACTGTAGAATACATTCTGGATTCTTCCGAACTGTCACTTGCAACAGCTGTGACAGCAAAGATTTTCTTATTTTCCGGTTTTTGCCCCATAAAACCACACCTCTGCTGATTCCTCCCCTTTACCAATGGAAGGTTGCAACCTCATAAATTACAAATCAACATCTTATGCCCAAACACATCTATTTCACTTGAGACCTGGTGGCCTGTGGAAATCGTCACGCACTGACAAGCATAGTGACCTGGACCCTTGTGGCTGGTGTGAATGAGGTCCTCATCATTCCAAGAAAGAACCTGTGTGTCAATGCCAACATCAAGAAGACTTCTCGCCTACCTCCAAACTACAACTGAATGTGAAAAATCTCAAGGTGAAGAAGCTAGCAAGAACTCTGAAAATCTGTAGGCACTTCCACACGGGTGTTCGTGGTCCTGTAGACCTGTGTGCAGGATAACCACCTTAGTCGGGCAGAGGCCAAACGGATTTCTCAGGAATACATGTATCATGGTAGGAAAAATAGATTTTGTGGAACTTTCTCAACATTTTCTTTTTTTATTGATTTGTAGTATTGTATTATAATTGTTTCACTCCCCGCCCCATTGTTCTCTCCTGTGGCCCTCTCCCCCCTCCCACTCAATCCCCACCTCCTTGTCCATGTCCATGGGTCCCTCACATTAGCTCCTTGACTAAACCCCTCCCCCACTCCTCCCTCCTCTCCCCTGCTACCCTCCCCTCTAGTCACGGTCGTTCTGCCTTTTTCTTCTTCCATGTCTCTGGTTCCATTCTGCTGGTCTGTTTGTTTTGTTCATTCGTTTCCTGTATTGAGGTCAAATGGTATTTGTCTTTTGCTGCCTGACTTATTTCACTGAGCATTAATACTCCCCAGTTTCGACCCTGTTATTGCAAAAGGTAGGAGTTCCTTCTTTCTTCCTGCCATGTAATATTCCATTGTGTAGATGTACCAGTTTTTTGATCCAATCATCCACTGATGGGCATTCAGGCTGTTTCCAGCACTCAACTATTATGAATAGCGCTGCTATGAACATAGGGGTACAGAGGCTCTTCTGAATTGGTGTTTCAGGGTTCTTTGGGTATAGATCTAGCAGTAAAATCGCTGGGTCAAAAGGCAGTTCCATTTTTAGAAACTTTCTAGATGACTTATGTATTGAAGTCATTAATCAGCTCCAATTTTAAGTGTCAACTGTACAGAATGTGTTAGTTATCTTCTTCCAATACATCACACCCAAGCGACTGATATACTAAAGTTACCAAAAGAATTTCCTTTTCAGATTCAGCCATCAGCAAACTAACAGTGAAGCCAGATCCCTAGATTATATACTATTTATGATTGTTTCCAAAAGAAACTTGAATCCAAACTCCCAACCTCCAACTCATCTTCCCCAAATGCCTCCTCTCTTCTTCCTCTCCCTGACTCCTCCTTTAGCCAGATCACCGTCTTCCAGGGCGCTGGAGTGCTGAGTTCCAATCCTCATAAATTGCCCTAATTTCTGAGAAATTGTGGAATGGTCCCTTTAGTGTCCCCCACCCCAACCCTGCCCGGGACCCCAAGTGCTTGGGGAAAAGGGGGAAAGAAAAATGAAAAAACCTCAATATCCACTTTAGAAGAAAGTTCAAAGGCAAAATGACTGGAGATTATAGGCTGAAAAGTCATGTCTGGGTGAGAGAACTGTTCCTTCCACGTCTACTGTGGAAAGAATATACTGCTCTCTCTCGCTTTAGGTCACATCATCAGTATTCTCAGTGGCGTCATTTTTGGTATGTGCTCCCTGCTGGGCCCTAACAAAGAGAGAAAGAATTCCAGGGACAAGGAGGGTGGTGTCAAATCCCTGGGGCTTGAGGTTAGGATAAAGCCGGGGACAGTGGGCCCTGGGGTTCCCTGACACTCCCCACTGCAATGAAACATCTGTCGTCTAAAATAAACTCAGGGGACAGAAGATGGCCAGAATCCACAATGAGGCTAAAACGTGTGGATTGCGGTTAGACTCGGACAGCCACTTTTACATGGATTACACAGACTTCCTCACCACGGAAACAAACTGCTTGGACGTATATATTTTAAAGAGATGATTGTATATTGTAAATAAATTTTAACATACTGAATTCACACTTTGCCCGAGTCAATTTTGTGGCATATCAAGTGTATCTTAATTTTTAAGAAGGCTCTCTCTTCCCCACTCCAAATCCAAACTGTGTTTCAGTGCTTATTTTAATGATACATCCGTGTATCTTCTTCCTGGGAGTCTATAATCTCAGAAACCCACCTTCTATAATGAACTGGTCCTTGAAAATTTACAGAATTAGCTGAAGTACATGAGTTACACTGAGCAAGGAGCATGTCGGTGTCAGAGCTTGTAAAAGCAAAATTCCACCTGGAATGTAATCTACATTTTATGACGCATATATTATTTCTTGCCAGTGCACTTGACTTCTAGTACCATTTTAACTATCCCATAGGCCCCTACAAAGTCTGAAGGACCTAATCACTGAATCTTTCACAATCTTTGAGCGCGATCAAGGTGCCTGTATTTGAGGAGCTATGAAGAGGGTGGATGGTGGATGTCATGAGTTATGGGCACTACAGTTCTTCAAAACATCTTTGCCTTTCGAGTCAGAGGTCACAACACCCCACCAGTTGAACGAAGCAGGAAGGCTAGTGGCTAATTTGATGCAAACTGTTTCACAGAGCTATGTCTGCCACGTAAAAGGAATGTGGTGCTTAACATATAACTGTGCTTACTCTCACACACAAAAATGTGCATGTGTCCACACGCCACATGTATGGACCACTTGGTACAGGCCGTACAAATGAATTCGCTGTACCCAGAAGTACAAAACGGACGTCCAGGAAGAACTCAACTTTTAGATCAGGGATCAGCCACCAGCTTTTTCTATAAAGAATCAGACAATCAATACAGGGTGAGGCAAAAGTAGGTGTAGAGTTGTGCGTATGGAAAGATAATAACTAACTAATAGTAAGTCAAGAATGAACCCTGTTTCATGTAGTCACAACTATCAAGCTCCCTGCCTTCACCCCTGTATTTCTGGCTTTGCAGGCTATTTGTCTCTGTTCACAACTACTTGACTCTGCTACTCCACGTGCAAAGTTGACATGATTGACCACGGCTCTTTCCAATAAAACTTTATTAATAAAAACAAGCAGCCAGCTGGATTTGGTTCCTAGGCCGTAATTTTCTGCCTCCTGATATAAACCAAACATATACTCTTTACCAAAGTTATTTAAACCATCCCAAAAGACTCCTTCTAAAGAATTAGAGGCGACCTGGTCTTCTTATGAAGTTACGAAACATAAATTAAGCTTTTGATGATTCAGTGTCTGCTAAGAATATTCATTAATTTCATACCATGCTGTATGATGTAATGCCCACAGGGACAGAAGAGGCTGCTTCCAGAAGGCCGTCCTTGGAATCCTCCTGTCTGCTTTGTGTCCTCTCTCCTTCTGTCAAGCTGTAAACTGTCACTTTGTTGGTTTTGTCTTTCAGATTATCTCTATCTTTAATTTGCCAGTTCTGATCTGCTTTGGGCCAGGAATGGTATCTAAAGTAGGCCTTCCCTGGCTGGTAGCACAGTGGTTAAGGTGCCGGCCTGCAAACCCAAAGGTTGCAGGTTCGATTCCCCACCCAGGGCACATAACCAGGTTGCAAACCAGGTCTCCAGTCAGGTCTGTGGCTGGAGGCAGGTGAAACGCAACCATACATTGATGTCTCTCTCCCTCTCTGCCTCTCTCCCTTCCCCTCTTTCTAGAAATAATGAAATAAAATCTTTAAAAAAAAAAATAAAAAAAATAAAAATAAAAAATAAAGTAGGCCTGGCTGTGAAGGCCAATGAAGTCTCTCTTGCGAGTAAAGAAACGTGAGGTTGCGCTTTGTCACCTCCATGCGGCTCCTCCGTGGCCCCCTGGACTGTGTTCTAATTCTTCACTATTTACACCCTCAAGGTTGCGAGATAAATACTTGTGGGTGAGATGTTACTCTTGTCTGTGCATGTGCACCTACCTACACACACAGTCACGCACACATTCATAGTCACTCACTTATTCAATCAATAATGTTTCTACGTGCCAGTCACGGTTCTAAGTACGTGGAATACGTTAGTGAACAAAAGATCAGAAAAATGAAACAAATACACAAACAAAAACAGCTGTAAAGGAGCCTCCATGAGAGCAGTGGGAGACGGATCATTAAACAAATCTACAAATCATCTTGGCCCAAAAGTGGAAACAGATTTAAATCATGGCTCTTGACACACACACACAGTCTTCCTCAGTACCTTTAAGTCACCAGGTTAAATGACTAACAGTCTTTGGTTATTAAACTTCTAGATGCCACCCCACCACCATACACACAGGGACAAAGTCACTTCTCCTTGGCAAACCAGAATACCCACCCACTCCCGTTCTCCCTCTGCGTTTCCCCCGGCCTCCTTGCTGCCCACGGCGGCCCCCCTAGAAGCCCAAGTCAGTCACAAACTGGCTCAAAGGCAGGAGGCTGAGCAGACAACTAGGGGTTGCAAGTGGTCAGCCTGTTCTTGAATCATTTAAAACTGCTTATGTGGCTGTTAATGAGGCAATAAATTCCCGTGATCTGGGAAGTGAACCAAGAATCCCAGCCTGGGTTTCGGTTTCATTTAAAATTGACTACTTAGCAAAGTGCCAGTCTTCACGGTTGAATGGAGCTGGCTTTGTGGTCCCTGAGCACTTTGGGGACAGAAAGGGCAGGAACTCGCAGGGCACGGGCAGCGCTCAGATGGGGAGGCTAAGCACACCCTGCTGGTGCTGGAGATGAACAGGAAACAGTAAGAAATGGCTATGCCCCGGGGACCCCCAGGAGCCCCCCAAGTGCTAATCTTGCAGAGAGCTGCCCAGCTGTGAAGCAAATCATTGTTGCAGAAAGAACATCTCCCTGCCGGTCTATCCAGTGAGATTCCACATCTGTAGAAAATCAAAAAAACCACATCCCTTCCCAGAGCAGGTCAAGGTCAGTACAACTATCACCCAGCGTTCAGACCAACCAGGACAAAACGCACACCACTAACTGTGACTCACTGTCTCGCAACGTGCCCTCCCTGACGCACACTCTTCTCTTCGGTCCCCTTCTTCCCCCATCCAAGGACTAGCCAGGCCCGACCTTGCTTAGCTTCAGAGGTCAGACAAGATCGTGTGCGTTCAGGGTGGAAAGGCACAGGCGGCAGCCCTCCTTCCCGGGAGCAGCGGGTGGTGCTTCTCCGAATGGCATCCTTGAGCATGTGGGCAAGAGCTAAAGAGGAGGCCAGTAACCCCTGCGGATGCTTTTTCTTTGCTAAGAAAAGGTGAGCAGGAATTCCAGCTCTGACTCACTCCCCCGTGGCCCCTTCCAGGTCCTTGTGCCTTCTTCAGTCCAAAGACGCTGATCTTCAGGTTAAGAAAACCAACCTCCTGCACGCCCATGTAGCACGCTGGGCTACAGGTAAACCGGATACACGGCTGTGGTGTGCCAGGCCCAGGAGACAGAGATCAGGAGGGACAGAGCGGTCCAGGACCAGGGTTGGGCTGAGAGGAGAACCAAGGGGCCAACCAAACCGTGCCCTGGCCTGGGTAGCAAGGCCAATACATTAAGCAGCAAAGGGGCAGCTGGGCAGCAGACTCCAGAAATCAGATCACGGCCGTAAGTGCCCGTGGGTGAGAAGGGCAGGGGCAGGGCAGAGAACCTCTACACACACACACACACACAGCTGATTATATGTGTCTCCTGCTTTCTCCAGGATAAGTAAAACCACATGCAGTCCTACTGGAACATGCCAGGGACTCCAGATTAGGTCCAACTGTTACCCAGCTCACGGCACAATCTTCACACTCAAATAGACTGGGTTCGAATGCCACTAGAATGCCAGCTCTGACACCAACCCCTGGGTGGGTGGTCCTGGTCCAGCCACTTTGGTTTGCTCATCTATGAAAATGGAACACCAGGTGATCATGGAAAGCACTTCGCATAGACAGACACGTGGTAAATGCTCAAAAATGGCCCTGTCACTGGAGAACACACCAACAGCCACATACTACACACTGCATTGCAAACCCCTTCCTCATTCTTGCGGGGTGTCTCCGTTCCTTGCCTGCCCAGCACCCGATTCCTCTCCTTCACTGACCGCCCCAGGGAGCACCAGGCCAGCCCAGTCTGCGACAATTAATCTGGGAAGGCCTAGGGTCACTCTTCTGAAGGCTCCCGAAGGGTTGCTTGCTCTCTCGTCCTTCCTGTACCCCCAGTGACTTGTCACCTAAGTGTTGGAGGAGGAGGGGCTCAACTGGTCGGAATTTCGCTCTTTGCAGAAGACATCTGCTCAGAGGGCAGTAAAGACCCAGGTGGCACTGTTTTGAAGGCAAAGAAATGAAGGGCAATTACCCTGCCATTAATCAACCAGGCTGCAAGGACTGAACAGTGCTAGTTAAGAACAGGAAAGAACCTTTAATGACATTCCTGGGTATTAGGAATGAGCAAAATACCAATTAAGTTAGTAGGCAGCTACGAGATTACTGGAAATATGTCAATGCAGATTTCAGAGCTGCCTACTAGAATTCCAGGTGAATTTATAGGGTGCTACTCCCACTTCCGCTGCCCATGAAACACAGGAGAGGCCATCGCGGGTCCCACACACATTCTTTCCTGTGCCTTCGCAGACGTGTAACCGGAGACCACCAACCTTCCCTGCTGCCTTCTGCGCCCTTAACAAATCTCCCACGCGCCTTCCAGGAGATGAAGTTAAACATCTAAACAGGTTAAAAGTCAGGAATCTAAGAATAGAAAATAAGAGATCTGATTTTTTTTTTTTTTTAATTACGGTAAAACAGACATAGCATTTCACACTTCAGAGCATAATCAAGTGTCCAGTTCAGGGGTAGGAAGTGCCTTCACCCAGCTGTGCCACTATCACACCACCCATGCCTAGACCCGGATCTTCCCAAACTGAACCCATTCTACACGAACTCCCCCTTCCCCCTCCCCCAGACACAGCTGTAATGCATCTGCCCTGGACAGCACCTTATTTTGGGACAGATGTAATGCTTGGGCAAATTTGTTTACCTCCAAGTTCTTTCATCCAATTTCAAATCTGCATCTTCAGTTCAAGGCTTGGATAACAGGAGGGCTTTCCTTAAGAGCACCTTGAGGTTTTTGTTTTTATTTTAAATAGAGTCAAGGGTGGTCATTTTTCTCAAGCTAGACCCTGCCCCTCCTTAGAGCGGGACCATAAGATTTTGCTAAACTCCCTCTAGGGCTGGTACAATGGAGCACCGACCTCCTTGGTGACTTCTGGCATCTGTGCACATCGTTCCAGGGCCTGGACACCCGCAAGACCGTGATTCTAGCCTCTTTGTCACTTGCAGAAGCTATGTTCTGTCACCCCAACATGGCCGGGCCCTTCCCACCACTATTTAATATCGCCAGTGCCCACCGCCCCTGCACCCCTTCCCCACTCCTGCTCTGAGGTGTATCCCTCCTGGATGTCAGGGGCTCGGGGCTGGGGTCTCAGGCCACCTGGGGAGTGTGTGGCCAGCTCACTCCTCTGCAATCTGCAATCCCCCCACCCCGTTCCTTCCTCAGGTTCCCTGTCTTCGTGGTGGTCCTCCCCCCTCATTTATGAGCAAATCTTTCCTATCCCTTCATAGGAAACCATTAAGAGAACGAGTGACTACATCAGGCCTCCTCTGACACCCTGGCTCCCCACTTCCCTGATGCCGGAGGTCCCCGCTGTTGTCATCTGCACTTAGGCTGTGTCGCAGCCTGCCACCCGCCTCGAGCCAGCTGGCCTGTCCAGGACTGCCTGCCTGGAATTCTTAACTGGGGGTTTCACCGCGAGCTATGTTCTTGCTCATCACCCACCCTGCCTGGGGGGTCTCAGCCCACACCTCTGTGTGAGGAGAAGGCACCCCACCTCCTGAGGCCAGCCCAGGTAGGCCTGTGCTCTAATGGGGAACCGCTCCCCACAGGGAGCCTTGGGACCAGAGAGGACGGTCTTCTCAGAAAACTCAGTTCCTAATTATTTGGGGGGAGGGGGTGATGTAAATTTTTCATAGGTTTATTGATGAGAGAGAGAGAGAGAGAGAGAGAGAGAGAGAGAGAGAGAGAAAGAGAAATATCATTGGCTGCCTCCCATACGCACTGTGACCGGGAATGGAACCCCCAAGTTTTGGGTGTACAGAACAACACTCCCACCACTGCAGCCACACGGGCAAGGGCCTGGGGAGGGACGTATTGAGTGTATACCTATGACTCCACTGTTATTTTCAAAATAGTCAGCATCTACTGTGATAGCATCTAAGGAACCGCTAGGTCAGACTGGAGCGAGCTGGAGACGGGAAGAGGCAATGACACAGTAGTGAAGCGAGGGGTGAGTGAATGAAGGGGGGGCTCACTCACTGTGGCCTCCAGCCATCCAGTCCTTGCAAGAAGGGGCGGGACCGTGCCTGGCACCTGGGCAGTTAGGCTTCGGGACTCTCCGCAGGGGCTGCCCCTACAAACCCCACAGCTCACTCCCAGCACCTCACCCACCCGTGCTTCAAGTCCCAAGGGAGCCAGTGGGGGTGAGACGACCCAGCTCTGCCCTTCTAATTCATAGCTTCCCCCTGTGACTACATCAGTGACCAGCTGACAGTCCTGATGACCAGCGCTTCTGCAAGGCCTGGCCTTGGCGGACCTGGAATGGAGCCCAAGCCTGGGATCAGGCCAACGCCACCAGGTATCCAGCCATTGCAAATCCTCTCCCGGGACCAGCAGCCACCTCCTTCCTGCCCCCACCGTCCAGAAAGGAAGCACCGCAGAAATGGCTGTAACTGTTCAAACACACTGCTGCTCTGAGAGCCTGGGAATTTGGCTAATTTTTCCAGTGACATCCAGATGTCCGCCATTTTCAGCCATCATTTAATGCCTTTTGCACCAAACTGCAAAATGACAGGAAATGAGACAAAATTACGCTCTAATAGGTAAGATAATAACACACAATACACCTCAAAAGGTTCTGGGACCCAAAGCACCGCCACAGAGATGCAGCTCCTGCTGGAAGGGAGAATGAGTACCCAGGGGAGCCCGCGTCACTGCCACCTCCACCACTGTCTTCCCGGTTCTCAGGAGAGGGAACTGGAGTTGTTTGAAACCCTGGTGCCCATCCTTATAATGACAAAAGCCCTGTCAATGTGGGGACCAGGTGGACAGTGATGATAGTACCAAGAGCCCCCAGTCCCTTTCATTCCCATGGGACCTGGGCCTTTATACACCAATGAAGGAATTCCCCATATATCCTGGATTTGGTAGAAGGTGCCTCATGTCAGGGGGTGGTCACATTGCAGGTGGCCACACTAAGTTTTTTGTTTTTTTTTTTTAATATTTTATTTATTATTTCCAGAAAGAGAGGAAGGGAGAGAGGCAGAGAGAGAGAGAAACATCAGTGTATGGTTGCCTGTCACCTTCTTCCAGCCACGGACCTGGCTAGAGACCTGGCTTGCAACCTGGTTATGTGCCCTGGCTGGGGAATCGAACCTCCTATTGGGTTCACAGGCTGGCGCCTTATCCACTGGGCTACCAGCCAGGGCCACCCTGAGTTTTATGAACCATATCGCAGGCAGGGCAGGAGTGAAGACCAAAGGCTTGTAGCTTACACCCATGCATTCAATTTAGCTGTCTGATTTTTTGTTTTGCTTTTTGTTTTTTAGCTGTATGTTTGACATGTCCAGGCAATTAAATAAAATTTAAGATCATTGGAAAAGAAAGTCTTAACAGAGTAAAATCGTAACTACCAACTCTTTCATTATATTGGTCTACTTCAGAGATGTATTATTGGGCTGGCCAAAAAGTTGATTTCTTTTTCTTCCTGTAACATGGCTGTAGTGCCTTGCTGTCTTTAGCATCATTCAAGAACAATGTTGTTAGATTGTACTGTGACAGCCGTCACATCAGCATGCATTTTAAAAAACATCAAAATGGGCCCTGACTGGTTGCTCAATGGATAAGGCGCCGGCCTGTGAACCTAAAAGTCACTGGTTCGATTCTCCAGCCAGGGCACATAACCAGGTTGCAAGCCAGGTCTCCAGCCAGGTCAATAGCTGGAGGCAGGTGAAAGGCAACCACACATTGATGTCTCTCTCCCTCTCTCCCTCCCCCTCTCTCTGAAAATAATAAATAAAATAAAATAAAAAAAAATCAAAATGGGTGCATTTGTGGGCAGCCATTTTAATACTGAAGATGAAAGAAAATACACATTTTTGGCACAAGATGCTTTATTATTTCAAGAAAGGGAAAAACACAAACACATACACGCAAAGATTTGCCCAGGGTATGGAAAAGGTGCTCTGACTGGTCACACATGTCAAAAATGGTTGGCCAAGTGTGGTGCTGGCGATTTCTTGCTAGACGATGCTCCCCGGTTGTGAGGATTAGCTGAAGTTGACAGTGACCAAACTGAGACATTGAAAACGATCAACATTATACCACGTGGGAGGATAGCCAACATACTCAAAATATCCAGATCAATAAGAGTTATTGGTGAAAATGAAAAATGTCTTATTTTATGAAAAAAAACTACATGGACTTTTTGGCCAACCCAGTATTTATGAATAAGAATAAGAGGTTAAAAGAAACAAACCTGGTCCCTAAGGGACCCTTAGTCCTAGTGCAATCCTTCATTTTTCAAGTGTTAGGCCTGAGACTCCCAAAATGAATTAAATGACTCCCCCAATTATGAAATGCTGTCACCAGAGTGAGTGAAGGCAGTGACAGCCAGATGTCTCCTGCCCTGGTCTGGGCCACCCCTGGGGCCCCTCCCCAGAGCCGCTCACTGGAGCCACCCTGTCTTTCCTCACCCGTCACTCCCCTGATGGCTGTGACAGAACCAGATAGTCCCACTCACTGCCACTCTTCGCGTCAGCCTGGCTAAGCGTTCATTGTCGTGCCTCCGATAAAGACATTCCTCCAAACTCAGGTTAGACTAGGGTTGAAAGTCGCTTCCTTTCTTTAAGTCACCAAGTCTTGAGGTCGGACAAAGTATTTTACTGCTAAAAGTATTACCTTCATAAAAATATAAATACTCATCCTTTTTTCCCATTGGCCCAGTGCCTGGAGTCACTCCATCTTTTTGTCATCTTTGCATCTGGACATCTGGAATAATTGTAAACTATGACCACCCAGGCAACAGGAAACCCACAACAATCAAGTACACCAAGCAAACGCCTCAGTTATGAGGCAGTTTTTATTCCTCTGGTTCACTAACTACAAAAGGACTTCAGAATGCAGTCTCTTATCACCCAATGCTAGCATTCAATTCCTTCAGACAAAAACAAACAAACAAAACATGTGTTTGCTCTGCCTCTGGTAGGACATGTGCTTGACTTGCTTTATTCTTGGGTTTGGGTAAGAGGCAGATGAAACCTAAATTCATTGTCATGGTTTCCCCTTATGATCCAGTGGGACCACATGGGCCCCTACAGCATCCAGGGGCTAAAGGTAACTCACTAACCTCCATGAGGATCGAGCCTATGGCCTGGGCCACCAATCAGAGCTTCTGTGTTGAATGGCTAGGCTAAGTGGCATGGTCTCTCCCATCTGACATGGATCAATCATGGCTCAATTCAGGAGCATCTTAACTGGGGAAAAAGAAGCTAGCTTTTATCTTCTGTTCGCAAGTCTTTACTTGGACAAGCCTTTTCCCCTTCAATACCTCCGTTTTCTCAATCACAATAGGTACAATTCTCTTGTAAAATAGGTATACAAGAAAGGGCATCACGGTAAGCCTACACTAGAAGATTTTTTAATGATTTTTCTCCATGGAGCAAAATTCTTGATATATGCCAGCAGTTAGTTTTGTGATATTGAGAAAGCTTAACCAAGAGAAAAGTCTATTGACTGTATTTCAACCAATGGTAAAAACAAGGTAGGAGAAGGTGGATAGAAAAAAAAAAAAAAAAAAAAAAACGGCTTCTTTATGCACATCATCTTACAAAAAAAATTTAACTTAAACATAGTAAATGTTGACAAAAACAAAAAGAGGGAAAATCCTAGAGTTTGCAAGGGAGTAGAAAGATGGTATGATTGCAACCATGTGACCTTTGGAAAAGACAACACTGGTTGCTGAGCATTAGAAAGGATGGAAGGATAAATAGGTAGAGTGTAGGGGATTTTTTGGGCATTAAGACTATTATTCTGTGTGAGACTATAATGGTGGATACATGTCATTATAAGTTTGTCAAAAATCGTAGAATGTATAAATTCCAAGAGTGAACCCTATTGTAAACTATGGGCTTTATTTAATAATAACATATCACCATTGGCTCATCAATTATAACAAATGTACCACACTAACGCAAGATGTTAATAATAAGAGGTGCTGGCGGGTGATTAAGGGTGGTATATGGGAAATTACTTTTTGCTCACGTTTTCCTATAAATCCAAAACTGCTTTTTAAATATATATATATTAATTTTTTAAAAGATGGTACAGGGATTTTGAACAAGTCGCCCTGGGATCCAGCTGCGTACCTCCGACCCAAGTGGCATGGGCAGTGTGCACGGCCCATGGGTACTCAACCCCCTGTCCCCCGTCTCTCATCTGGAACAAATTAAAGTAACAATACCTGATTTAACTCCCTGAGCTGATGATCATAACGTTCCAATCAAACAACATATGTAAAAGCACTTTACAAAGAGGAACATCCGGAATAAATTTAGGACATGGTTATTTTAAAACTGCAATGCCATTTCACTATTATGAGAAGTTCTTATAGATTGGTACAATCAAATGCATTTGCCAAAGTAAGTGTTAATAGCAGACCAAGTAACGCCAAGCCAGTCTTTTTTCCATGTTCCTTAATCATTCTGCTTGAAGGACCCATGCCTAAGCTGCAACTGAAAAATATCAGATATAATCCAAACCTCAAAATGCTTCCAACTCACAGTATTTTTCAAAGCCACAGAGCTGCATTTTCACATTCAACCTTCTCCAACCCAACCTCAGAAATGGGCCGGTAAATCCTTAAGTCATGAGTCACAGTATTCAAGTTACTCACAAATTCTGGGGAATGACCTGCAATTCTAATCAGGGGTCACCCCCTGTCACCTATGGGTACATTTCTATAAGAAGGGTAAGCGTTGTATGAGATGCACACACACAATACAAAGCTCAGAGGTCACTGAATATTCCATAATCCGTATGGGGAAAACATTTGATCAATGTTTACTCGATTTTAAACAGAAAAAAAAAAAGCGTAGTAATTATTTTGCCAAGCACGGAAGATGTAATAATGAAGTGAGCTCAACAATAATTTTGAAAAATCACTTATGCCAAGTTGCTTTCACGGCTCTTTGTCAGGCCTGGCACATGGCCAGCAGCAGGGACTTCGTGAGGAATGCTGAGCAAGAAGTGTAAGAAGTGGCCCGGCAAAATGCCACATTGTCACCCACTCTTCAGCAGCCTGTTCTTTATATGAAATGATGACAGCTGTGAACAGTCTCGAAGTCCAGCAGATGAACACATGAGGACAGAGGGCCTTCAGGTCTGAGTCAATAAGTGAACTGGATCTGGACATGCTAATACAGAGCTTGTGTTTTGCTCTCTGTTGCTTACACCCTGGGGGTTATAAGGAAAAAAAAAAAAAAATACCCGTGGCTACACTGAATTTATCTCCTTGGGTCAACATCAAACTCAAAGCCCTAGGCCTCAGGAAATCCTGTCAGCTTGGCCCATCCTTGCTAAGAGCTCTTATAATCTCAAGAGCCAACTACACCTTTAGCCCCTCCTGGTTGCCTACATTCACACAACCCCCTTCTCTCTCACTGGTGTATTTGTAGACCTTTTATTATTTTTTTGATTGATTATTGTTCCACTTTATTTTTGCTTCATTGGCTGATTCTTGTATGTACCCTGACCAGGGATCAAATCCACAACCATGGTGTATCCCGACAACCCTCTAATCAACTGAGCTACCCTATTTTTAGACCTTTACAAAGTTCTTATCTCTTACAGAGAAGAGTGTGTTCTGCCAGATCTTCTGGCTTGTGAAGAAAAACATTATTCTCCCCTTGTGTCTCCTGGCACCCCAGAATGCATTTTCCTATAAAATGATTCCTGTGGACTCACTTTCATTCTCTCTCGCTCTCTCTACCCCGGCTCATATCCCGGGAGGAAAGAGGTTCTCTCTTCCAGTGCATGATTCTTCATGAATCTCAAGTTTTTCCCTCGTAACCTAAATATCCCTGCATACTCCTATTTACAAAAGTAGCCTTCTTTCTAGGAAGCAAATACCACCTTTTTTGCCTGGTCAGTCTTGATTCAGCTGATCTCAGTAAATGGTGCCCTGAACTATTGAGAAACCCCTTCTCTTTGCCTGGTTTAGTCAGCTATTGTCTCGTTAACTTGTGTGAAATCTCAGGGATGACAACTCACCACCAGGCAAGGAAATAAAGGTCTGCAGAGTTTATGGAATTTTTACATGCATCGTTCACCCTGGAACTCCCATGCGTTTGCCAGAGTTTCCCCAAACTATGCTGGTTCTATTCTGACTTAGTGCCTATGGCCTTAAGGAGTCACAGCAAAGTCTCTACTGAGACAGGTCAGCATCTGGACATGACAATCCTGAGTTCCAGGACTATAGCTGTGGGCCATGACCCTCAGCTCAGGAGTCAGGCAGGTATTAGTGACCAAGTGGTTCTATCAGGTTGTACAGCTCCCAGAATAAACAGACCGGGGGTGGGTGGCCAAGCCCCCCAGGGACACTCAGATTGGTGGGGGCAGAATTCTCCCTTTCCTGTCCTGGAGCGTCCTCTTCCCTCATCTTGCTGAGACCTGGTGGAATTCACACCTGTATTTGCCAATCATTCCTCGTATTGTCTTTCCCTCCCAACCAGTGACAAGTGTTGATATTGATTAATTGATTTGTTTTGTCTCACAGCACCTTGCCTGTGTGTGTACTTAATAAATATTTGCAGGACTGACCCAGAGCCAAACCTCATATGCTAAAGGATCTCCCAGATCTCAGAGTTCTTAGTCCTCTTGACAGAGGCAATATGGACCAAGAAGAGAAAGAACAGATTTGCCTCATCTCTACTGTTAAATGCACTGAGGTCTGACACTGTTCTCAGCTGGAAAGCAGGTGAGGTGTAACCTATAGTATTTGAGACATTAGCTTGCTTCAAAGTTAAGTCCCATGCCTGCCTCATATTTCAGGGCCATTGAAGACAGAAAGGTCCCTGACCAGTGGCTTAGCTGATTGAGTGTCATCTCAGACACCAAAAGGCTGCAGGTTTGATCCCAGGTCGTGGCACAAACAGGAAGCAACCAATCAATGATGTTTCTAGTCTCTCCCCCACTTCCTCCCACCCTCTTTTTCTCTAAAATCAATAAACACATCCTCAAGTAAGGATAAAAAAAGACAAGACAAAACTCAGTGGCCAGTCTATTTTAGCAGCTTTCTTGTTTTAGGTCTTAATTCTATTCATCTGAAAACCTTCCGGCTGCTGGGAAGAAAGATGACAGGTGACACCCTGAGGCAGGTGAGCTGTGCTCTCCTCCTGCCAGGCACCTGCCCCCGCCTGGAGTCAGCCCCTGGGTATGGGGGAGCGGACAGAAAGGACCCAGCCTCCAGACTGAGGACCCAGCCTCCAGACTGAGGGCCAGGGCCTTCCTCCTAGATGGGTGAGGAAACCAAATCCCCTTTGCTGCCCCGCCCAGCCCGAAGCACTGGAAGCTTTCTGCTTTTAGTTCCCACTTCACTGCTCCACCCCATTCCTCCATCTTCCTCCTTCCAAATCAAAGGGCAGGCAGGTCAGTTTCCCTGGGAGTTTCTTCATTCCCCAAGGTGGTATTTCGGTGATTAGGCTGCTTTTTCTCAGCAGTGCCCAAAACAAACTGCCTCCTCTCTGCTGTCCAGCCTCAAGCTTAGAATAAACAGATCAATCAACCTCGAGAGCCATAACAACCTCTAAAATCCTGTAGCCAATGAGCCCTCTGGGCCTGCCAGACAAGGAAAATGTAACGGCTATTACACCCCTTGGATATTGCATCAGGTTAGGTAGGATTTTCTAATTTCTAGAGCTGGAAAGGGCCTTAGATCAACTTCTTCTAATGAAAGTAAGAAAAGGAAGGCCTTACGATCTTTCAATAATATAGAACGGAAGATGGTATGTCCGTTTCCAAGCAGGTCTCTAGATTTATTTTCCTCTTGGTGACCAGCAAAGCACCAAGTCACATGGCAGCAGCGTTCTAGTCAGGGCGCAGAGAAAATCCAAATCGCCCTGAATTGTTGCAGTCGTACATCACCACCACACAGCAGAGCCACCGGTGCAGTCCTGCCTAAAATATTTATCACCAGGCCTCCTCCACCCGGCACCAGGTTCTTAAAGGAACATTGCCAGAAATACATCGCACAGATCACCTACCTTCCTTGAAGGGGACAACGGAGTCCTTGAGCTAAGACAAAAGCCCCATGGGAATCACACTCTTATTCAGACATCAGCATTATATCAAAGGCAGTCATCGTATCAAATTGATGTCGAGAGGCTGGGGGTCTAAACCAATCCAAACACGGCTGGGTGGTTCTATGTGTCTAGCTATTTTTCAAAGGGCAGAAGGAGACAAATGAAGTTCATTACTTAATAAATAGAGGGGTAGGAAATAACTTACAACTGGTGTTTTTTGTTTGTTTGTTTTTTGTTTTTTGCCCTCCCCAAGCAAATTCTATCCGAGAAAAATAGTAACAAAAGAAGCTGATGATAGTTCGACAAAGAATTGGACATCACTGAACTGGGTTTTCATCTTGGAAAAAAAAGGTAGGTGAATTTCTCTGGTCAGCCAAAGTGAGTTTCATCAGGGGAATGATTTTCTAACTACGGAGCAGCCAGGGAACCCCAATGTTCTTGGTCCGAGCAATCATCCTGGCCGGATAATCGCACGCTAGCCTGGTGACATCAAAGAGGCTGTGGTCTAGGTAGGTGACACTAACACTAGTATATAACCTATAGTCACGTTTGGAGGACTTATTTCATCATGGTAAAATAGATATGAGAATTTACCATTTCCACCCCTTTTAAGCATAGAGTTCAGTGGATTAAGTATCAATACAGTAACATAGTTGGGCAACCATCGCCATCTTCAGAACTTCCCATCTTCCCTAAATGAACCTCTGGACCCAGAAAACTAACTCTGACGGGGATCACAGTCAGGTAATACAGATTCCTATTAACATTTACCATCAATGATGCATTAACACGTGCATTTTGACCTTGCTAAACAACTAGAAAATGACTTCATTAAAACGTAGGACATTTCTACCACTTGGAAGGGAGGGAGTAGGTGAAGGTCACCAGTCGTCATCCATCACCATACATCCTGACACGCGCTGGCCCCCAATCAAGAGAAACAGTGGTCAAAGCTCAATAACCACCTCACTTCTGACTTGCCTCACAGCCAGTGAAGAAAAGTGTGAGACTCAAGAGATGGGGTGCCTCTCCCTGCTTAGTCGGGTCTCACTCATCCATTCACATGTCCATTCGCTTAGTTAACAAACATGCGTTCCGTTGGTTCCATGCCGGCTGGGCCCTGGGCATGTATGCTCCCGAAGGAGGCCTACATCAGTCGGGAAAGCTCCCGGACCCTAAGGAGCTTCCCATCAGGTAACAAGTGAACGGGGTACTGCATCACAAAGACCCAATAGCTCCTACGGGAAGGGTGGGGCAGGGTGTACCCCAGGGGGCAGAGGCCTGTCCTCAGAAAGGATACTGGAGCTTCCACCCAAATAAAAGAGTGGGTGCCGGCCAGGAGCATGCGAGTGGGGAGGAAACAGCCGTGTGCAGGTGAGGAGGGAAAGAGACAGGTGGGCCATCACCCTGGACTGGAGCATGAGGACTGGGGAAGGAGTCAGGGCCCAAACTCATGTTAAGGTCAGGACGCATTTCCGTCATGTTAAGGAGCTTTAACTGTTCCCTCAGGACAATGGGGAGCCCCTGAAGGTTGAATTGGGAAAATCGTACCTGTGAAAAAGAATCTCGGTCTTTGAACCATAAGGCACAGACTTGTGAGACAGGTTGCATTGTTTGTGTCTGTTAAATATCTGTCAGAGGTGTAGATGTTCCTCCAAAGTAATTTCTGGTAGTATGAGACTTTCTTGGGCTCCGTGCTTGGGTCCAACCGGGGCCTGCTCTATAGGATAGGCCTTCTGGCTATGGAGTGTGAGACAGCTGTCGCTATCAGCGCTGCCAGCTCTCCTCCCTTCCAGGGCACAAAGTAGACTAGGTCTCCCGGCTTCCCATGCAGTTGGCACTCAATTTTGGCTCTTCTGGGATGACGTATTTAAAGGCCAACATGCAACTCTTCAGTCCTCTTTTCCCGGCCTCAGTGCACCCCAAAGCTTCATGCTGACACTTGGGGGCGGGGGGCGGACCATGAAATCAAAATGGCTTGGAGACATGGCGGACACCTGCCGTGGAAAGTCACCTGGGCCCAAGTGAAGCCACTGGAGTTTTGGTGTTACCAAGACTTTACCTAGCTTCCCAATATTAACCCATTTCACCCTCAACTCTGGTCCCTTGGGAAGGCTGGGTCACTATTATGACTATGCAACAGCCTTGCAGGGTGAAAGGAGCACTGAGTTTGTTGCTGGAAGAAGTGGGTTCCAGTCCTGACCACACAACACCTCAGCCAAAAAGAACTGGGGCAAATCTTACAACAACCTCTCCAAGACAACTTTCTTCTATTAAATAGGGAACACAGTACTGGCCTCCTCCCCAACCTTAAGAGCGGGTGTCAAGTTTCAAATAAAAAAGTGTATGTGAAAAATGTGATCCATTTTGATCACTTCTTCACAACTGCTAATGAGTGTCCTGTGGAGGGGAAAGGAAGAAATGAAACAGGATTTTTAAATTTCACCCTCTTCTCAAAGGGTGGGGGGAGCAGGGGTAGGAGAAAGACTTCTGTGTGTATGTAGATTAAAAATTTCATTTTGTAAAAAAAAAAAAAAAATTCATTTTGTGGCTCATGTAATTTCAGGTTTTTTTAAAAGCTCATGTGAAAGTTGATTACCACATGTAGGCTCAGATAATTTCCCCGGAGACATTAACAAATTAAAATATATTTGTTAACTCCAACAACCTGACACGGGCCATCAGTTGGCATCCCTGGTGCAAGTTACATCACGTAGCTTTCATCAGAAGCTGGGTGTCTAAGCAACCTTTCGGGGCAGCAGAAGTGACAAGCCAGGTGGTGGTTCATTAGGCTCCTCCAGGCCCAGTCCCCACAGTCCCCAGGCAGCCTTCTCTACTCTGGAGACGCACCCAGCCCAGCCCACCACCCCGGGAGGTCCTCAATCTGACATACCTATAAACTCACCCCAACCCAGCCTGGCTAACTTCAACTTAGGGGTCCCCTTCCAGAAAGGGCAGGCAAGACAAACTCCCTCAAAGGGCAGACAGGGAAAACTTGTCACAGGTAGAGGCAGTAACATAGGTGACCAGCCTCGGTTTCCGCCACAGCCTTACGAAACACAAAGCTCCACACCAATGCCTGTGAGAATATCCTCCAGGCCCAGCATGGGCCCCCCATCGCCTGTGTGCTCTTCCTGAGCTAAGGTGGCGAGATTGATTCCCAACCAGGGAGAAGCCCATCTCGCTTCCCTTTCACGCTTCCGCTGTTCCATAACCTCTCAACGTACTTTCACATCATGACTTCTCTCCTTCAGCTTCATGCTGCTGTGTGGACAGAAATCCCTGAGCTCCTGGAACTAGTGAGGCGTAGCAAGGAAGGCGCACAAGTCAGTATCAAACAACTACAGCGTCAACCCTGCTCTGATACTTGCTGCCGACAGGATACTAGCAAGCACTTTCTGAACTGCAAGCGGCTTTGGGAAATAATGGTTCTGACACCCTCCTTTTACTTGCTCTGAAGTCCCCTCTTCCACTCAGCAGCCTGGCATGGCTTAGCCCCCCAACCCAGCCCCTCCCCCGGGTGCCATTCTGCCGGTGGGCTTCATCTCCACCATCCTAGGGTGCCACCGCCACCTGCATACCCTGCCTAAGCAACCTTTAGGGTTAGCAGAAGTGACAGGCCAGGTGGTGGTTCATGAGGCTCCTCCTCCAGGCCCAGTCCCCACAGTCCACTGTGGAGATGCACCCAGCCCAGCCCTCCAGATGCAGTCCATCATCCCCACCCCCAACCCCACCCCCACCCCCGACACACACACGCCTGTCCCTCCCTTCCCAGAGACTTGACTCAGGGTGGGGAACACCCAACACAGTGTACAGAGGCACTGTGGAATTGCGCACCCGAAACCTGTATAATTTTGTTAACCAGTGTCCTCCAACACATTCAATAAAAAGGAAAAACACGCCCTCGGTGTCACCAAACTTTCATACGTCAAAGACAGGATGACACAGTCTTTGGCCTCCTCTTCCCAGAATTCCAGGAATGTGGTGATAAGCCGCCTTGGGAAGCAGCCTTCCCTTGCCCAGAGGCTGATTGCAACGGACACCAGGGGAAACTCCCACTGAATGGGCTCAAAGTTGGACCCTGAATATGGAAGATCCTCGGTTTTAAAGTAGAAAATGGCCCCAAGAGTGAACAGCTGATATCAAAGTTCGACTCAAAGATTAACCGGTTAAAGATTCATGGAAGACGGTGATAGTTACACTTCTGAAGAGAAAAGCAAATGGGATTGGGGAGGGGAGGAGAAGCTGCAACGCACTGTCTGAATGTTCTTCTCTCATTTAAAAAGAAATTCAGAGCAGATATGGCGAAGATAGCATTGGTTAACCATAGGCGGCGGGTCCGATTGTTCTAGCGCCCCGCCGTGCGTTTCTGCATATTGGAAATCTTTTATGTAGGATAAACATGTTTACTTCAAGAATTCTGGTTTTTAAAAAAGATCCCTGGAGAAAAGGAGCTCTCAGCTGAACTCGAAGGCTATCAGGGCTTATCACCCAGGAGCAGGAGGCTCTGGGGCCCACCCATTAAGCACCACCGCAGAGGAGCAGAGCAGAACACTCATTTATTTACCAGATCACAATTTCTTCTCGCAGAACTGGACGCAAGTGTTTTCACAGAGCTTCTGGCATCCAATTCCCCTCATGAGACAGTTTTACTTACAACGATGAAGCACTGCCAATCTCGCCACTGACAACTGTCCCCAGAAAAAGTGCATTACCTCATCTGACAGACTCACGCGCACGATAAGGAATCTTTAAAGTGCCACCAAAAGTTAATTGACACTAATTAGAACAGTTACCAGGGTGACAGAAGAAGAATACTCCACACAGAGTTTTAAAGAGTTTTCAAAAAAATATCTTGATGCGTTCGCTCGTGCATTGTTCCTGAAAGACCTTACTTTAAAAGAGTAGGTAGAGACAGTGTCATATAAAGATCACGTCTAATAACTCCACAATTCATTCATTCTTTTGAGTGAGACAAATTCATCGTGTACGGGCAAGGTAAGATTAGGGGCCAGCTGCTCTGAGAGATGCTAACATGAGGAAGCCCACTCCCTGGCCTGAAATTGTTCTCAATCAGATGTAGATCCTAAAACAAATACAGAAATGAACACCCCACAGAGCACTATGCTAACGTCTGCAAGAGAGGGATGAAGGGAAGATCTGTCCAGATGAAGACAATCTATGGCATATGCGTAATGTGTAAGGTTTACAAATGTAGAGATGAAGGAATTAAAAATGGTCCCTATAAATAAGGCCTTGGAAGATGAGCTATGGAATTCGGGCTTCATCTGCAAGACAATGGATATATGCAAAGTATCGGCCATCTGAACTAATTATATTGACATTGGCTCCATACTTTTGGGGCAGACCTTTTCATATTTTAGAGTACAAGTACTTTTCTCCCACATTTTTTTAAAAGATTTTATTTTTAGAGAAAGTGGAAGAGAGAGAGGGAGAGAGTCATCAATGTATGGTTGCCTTTCACCTGCCTCCAACTATGGACCTGGCTGGAGACCTGGCTTGCAACCTGGTTATGTGCTCTGGCTGGGAATCGAACCAGCAACCTTTGGATTCACAGACTGTTGCCTTATCCACTGTGCCACCAGCCAGGGCTCTCCTACAGTTAAAAAACAGCTTTACTGAGCTATAATTCATATACTAAACCATCCACTTGAAGTGCACCGTTCAGGATATTTAGAAGGCTATGCAACCATCATCAATTTTAGAGCACTTTCTTCCCCTACAAGACTCCATATACACATCAGTTGTCACTCCTGACCTCAGCCCCTGGTAGCCACTGGTCTACTTACTCTCTCTACAAATGTTCCCATTCTGGCCATTTCATAACAATTGTTATCATATAATACAACTGTTTTTCATTGTAATAACTTCTTTTACTTACCGTCATGTTTCTAAGGCTCACCCATGTTGTATGTGTTACTATATCATTCCTTTTTATTGCTAAATAATATTCCGTTGTATGGATAAAGCTTTCTGCTGATTGATCCATCAGCTGATACGACATTTGGGTTGTTTCCATGTTTGGGCTATTAGAAACAATGCTGCCAGAGACAGCCATGTACCAGTTGTGTGGACTTATTTTTTTCATTTCTGTTGGTGTGGGGGGGTCATACGGTAACTCTACATCTAAGTTTTTAAGGAGCTGTCAAGTTGTTTTCCTCAGTGGCTGCACCATTTTACATTCCCACCAACAGTGTTTAAGAATTCAGTTTCTCCCTATCCTGGCCAATACTTGATATTGCCTATCTTTCTTATTCTAGCCATCCTAATGAATATAAATGGTATTTCATTGTAATTTTAATTTGTATTTCCCACATGGCTAATGTTGAGCATCTTTTCATTACTGGCCACTTATATATCTTGCTTGAAGAAATGGCTATTCAAATTCATATTTTTCAGTTGGGTTGACTTTTTATCATTAAGTTGTAAGACTTATTTACATATTGTGGATACAAGTCCCTTATAAATGACTTGCAAAATTCCGTCCCATTCTGTGGATTGGTTTTTTCACTTTCTTGATGATATTCGAAACAATCTTCTAAATTTTTTCATGTCCCATTGATCTATTTTTTTCTTTAAGTTGTACATTGGGTTTGCCTACTTATTTTGCCAGTATAATTTTGATTTTTCTCCTAACAAGACATCTTTTTGGAATACTAGTTCTTACAGAGAGAATAGAAAGATGATTCAACTCTTTCTACCATGGTGGTGATTTTTCAATTGCTAGGTTAGAAAAGTTTAGGGGGAGTTCATGTTTCCTTCTCTGTACCTTTAATTACTACAAGAAACCACCACTAAGGTATTCCACAAGTATGCAATTACCCAGATGCAAACAATTCACAAACCCAAATAAATTCTGCTAAGATTGTGTTAAAAAAAAAAAAAAAAAATCAACTAAGTTGATATTTTTTAGTTCAATGCCAGAACTGGAAAGGACCTTCAAGAACATCCAATTTGACAGCTTCCTTCTACAAATAAGGAAACTCAGGTCCAGTGAAGTAAAGAACCTTGCTCAAGGTCACAGAAGATGTTAAAATCAGAACTGAGAACAAAACTCTAATTTCTTGGTTTGTTCTGGGATAAACCAACATGGGATCTGCCTTTTTTTTTTAATCACCATACAGATAGATGGTCATTCCCCATCTCTCCCACCATGTTGTTCTTCACATTCTGGAAGAAATAACCACAAATTCGTGATACACTGGGAAAAATCCTCAGTGTCCCTTACTGCTTCCATGACACATAAAAGGGGTGACCAATAGAGTAATAAGCAAATTATTACCTTCTTTGTTGTTGAATTTACAGAAACACCTTCCTTCAATCCTATCTCCAAATAGCACAGTGTCCAATTTATAGAATGAAACTGGATGCTTTCCTGTGACTCCATTCATTTGGACATATCGGTGTACTATCAACCATAAAGTTTTAGAAATCATTCCAAAACAAGTCCTTCAATACCTTTATCACCGGCTTTCTCTCGTGTTATAGTAACTACTATAAGAACAGGCTGATGTATAACCTCGTTGCTATGGTTCCACATCAACAAACAGGGCCTTCATTGTGATATAGCAAATGGATTGATGTGACACTCAAGAAATAGGATGGGGAATGATGACTTGAAGATGTACTGTCATAAGTCACAATAACAGATGAAATAAAATTCCTCATCTTTGGTAAACTTAATAGAAAGGCAGTTTATTGAGACTGCTATTCCACTTGATTAGAACATCCTAGAACACTTTCCAAGACTCTGGGGGGAAAATGGGAGCGACAAAAATAAAAGTGAGTAGTCCTGAGAGGGAAGCAAATCAACAACTGGGTTGATTCTACTTCGCATCTTAAGGTCCTTAGGATTTTATTTTCACACACCCCATCAACTGTTGAATAACCTGGAAGCTACAATCTTAATGTTTACTTGTAAATAATCAGGCACTGGAAGGCAGGCAACTTGATTAGAGATTTCTTTGAGTGTTGATTCAGCATTGGGATTTACCAACAGCTTGTAAACTTTGAACCAGATTCATTTAAGCAGTAAACATGTGAAATGGTAACAGAGATAGAACATCTCTTTTTTGGAGAGATCTCTGATGCAGGCTTCAGAAAATCAAGCTCCAATGACCCGTGGAGAAATGCTCACACGCTAGATACAGGGCGAGTCCTGGAACCCCACTGGGTCCAGCTCCAGAAGGATAACTAGGCAGGACAGCCAGAGTTTGGCCAGGCAGCCACCTTCAGAGAACTGCCTGGCTTTCCATTTATATCAGCACTCAGTTGAAGAGGATCCAAAACTACCTCCCATGGAAAGCCCTGCCTTTGTCAGGCAAAGCTGCTTTGACCCCAAAGGAATGTACAATAGGAAATGAAGGCTGGACAGAAAATCAATCCCAACAGGAAACAGGATGATCTCCACTCAAGCCCAGGGCCAAGGCCCATCACTGTAATCAGCCCCTGGGGGAGGCCAGCCTCCCCTCCGGCACTGCAGAGAGGGGGAAGGGGGTGGGGAGTGACCTGGGGAAGCCACCTGCACGCCATCCCAGCGTACTGTCCTTTCAACAGGACTTTCATCTGTGCCTCTACCAGTGAAAAACTGATGGCTGTGCCTTAAAAGGAACTTGAACCTGCAACATGATAAATCGTTTTGAAAAGTGGGAGGGGAAGTAATGAATGGACTACATCTGAAATCATAATAAAATGAATGTTCGTGGAGTAAATCAATAGATTGTAATTCCCCACAAGACGACACTGAGCAGTTCCCGAGTTCCAGTGACATCATCCTTGAGTCACCAGAAAGAGAAGGGTAAGTTTCACTTCCTCCCAGAGCCATTCCTGAATATCTCAGCTGCCCGCCGTATTTTCACGAAAACTACAGGAAGTCTCCAGAAAGCTGCACAGAGGTGGGTTTTGCTCCCCTTCCCTCGCCGGTACGGCAGGAACCCAGTTCAAGAGGCCAAAGCAGGTTTTCTCTCCTGAGTCCAGCCTCTGTCTCAGAGCCTTTCCTCCAATACTGCTTCACTTGGCCCGTCTATGAAAACGGGGCAAGCACAGATGCTTTGTCTCAAGATAAATGAAGGACAACAGTCTGAAAGATGATTTTGCCAAGGTCAAATGGTCACTATGACTTAATAAAGGACCACAATGCTCAAAATGGTAGGTAGTGCTGCAGTAACTTGTAATAACTAGGTCTTCTTTTCCAGGAAGTTATAATAACTAGATCTTCTTTTCCAGGAGGTCTCAGGGGATGGTGGAAAGAATGCTGGATGTGGGCCCTGAAGGTAAATCCTCCAGATCCAGCTCTAACAGATGTTAGCTGGGCAACCCTGGGCCCATCACTTCACTGCTCTGTGCCTCAGTTTCCTCGTATGCAGTAGGGATGCCTGCTCATCTTCTTCTCAGGACTATTGTAAGGATTAAGAGAGATTATGCGAAAAGTGTTTTTAAAATTCTAGTGGTTTGCAAATATGCTTTTCAGTATTTGTATATTTTACGGTTTTCTCACATTATATGTAAAATAGATTTGCCTTTCCTATGAAAATACAACCTGATGATAAATGATCAACCAGTTAAGGAAAAATCAACATGGGATCAGCACGTGTCCTCTCATACCCGAACAAGCGGGTGATCCAAACTTGAAAAAAATCAACCCAGAACTGGATAGAAATGCAAAGTGAAAGCCACTCATTTGATCAGACCTGCTGGAAACAAGGATTTTATTTTCTATGCTCAACTCTGGGCAGCCAAATAGGTTGAAGGTAGTAGAGGCTGGCACCGATGCAGTAATAAGGAAAAGGGGAAAAAATATACAATGTGACTGTTCAAGCCCAGCTAAAAGGCAGGCAGGAGGCAGGGAGCTGGGTTAGGAACACAAACAGGTTTAGCACGCCATCCAAAATCACAGTTGTGAAAACCACATAAAACGCCATCTGGCCTCCAGGATCGTGTGGAACATTAAGCGGAGGCTGCCTTCCAGTACACATGTTCTCCCTGCCCGAGAGCAGCTCCTCTCATTGCCCAGTCAGCTGGGAAAGTGCCTCCCCGGGCCCAGGCCCGTGACTCCACCAGCACCAGGACCTCTCTGGACACCGGGGCGACCGACGCTTTCAGAAAAGCAGCCTGAGTCTCATGGGGCCTCTTCTGCTTTCCCAAGACAGTGTGCTATGACCAGGTCTACCTTCCTCTCGCTTTTCACATATGAATAAGTACAGCTGACAATATTCAGGAAATTTGTGTGTGGGATAAAATATACAGAACATGAAATGTATCAGTTTAACCATTTTTCAGCGTACAAGTTGATGATGGCATTGAAGTATATTCGTATTGCTCTGTACTGTCACCACTATCCATACCCAGAACATTCTCATCATGGCAACCTGAAACACAGCACCCATTAGAGAATCACTCCCCATTCTGCCCCTCCACCAGCTGCTTCCCGCTTTCTGTGTCCATGAATCTGCCTACCACACAAGTGGAATCACACAACATTTGTCCTTTTGCGTCTGGCTTATGTCACTCAACATGTCTTCAAGGTTCATGTTACATGCTGTAGCCTGTCTCAGAATTTCATTCCTTTTTGGTTTTCAATCACTGAATAAGAGTCTCCTGCACATATTTATTTATCCATTCTCCCATCAAAGCTCTCTGGAAACTAGTTTTTGATGAGTACAGCTAGCTCACTGGTAGTGAGCACAGGTCCAATTTGCCTGGGATGGAACATGAGACATCTGTCTTCCAGACTCAAGAAACACACAGGAAACCTGTCACTGTTGCAAATCATCTCCCAGCCACCGAACTGGGAGCTCAGGAAGGGCAAGGACCATGTGCTGATCTGGCAGTCCCCATTCCCGTCACCCTGCACAGTGACCAGGACAGGCACGTCACCAAGGAGTAAACCTTGAGCACACCTTTGTCTGAAGACTGAGCCTACCTGCTCCTACCTACTCCTTTAAGTCACTTTCTAGGAAAAATAATACTGTTCAGAAAGGTATTTCCAAGGAATTTCGATTATTTTTTGTGTGTGCGAGTCTAATTTTTTGAAGGCAGACTGTATTTGAAAAGCCCAACTAAGAGTAAGTGTGCAGTTGTGGACAGACCACTGGACATGGAGTCAGAATCAAGGACAAATCCCACCCTACCCCTCACCTGACCATGTCACCTTGGTGAAATCACTGGACCGCTCAGTTGCATCATCCGTACAATAGAAATAATTATTCTCATGGAGTTATTTTGAGAATCAAACACCTGCCCCCCACAGCTGAAAATGAACATGGTATGGTCCACACAACATAGAGTAGGTCAGTTCTACTTGCTTCAGCATACAGATCCTCTCAGGTGTGCTGTCTGAGCAACCAGAACATAAATGAAATCACTCAAGAGAACTTACAAGTTATATGTGAAACAAGGACAAGATTATACAGTACTGAGATGAGGTCATGTAAAGAATGTGGAAGAGCTGAGACTTGACGGGGCCCTTTCGGAACGCAATGGGCATGAATTAACAGGGATGGGAGGGAATTCTGGGGAAGTGACATAAAGCTAAGAAAGATGAAGAAAAGACCAGCAAGTAGGAAAGTAAGGCTGACTTTGCTAAGCAAGGGCTCCCACTCATTCAGACCTCCTAACACCGCAAAGCCACCAAGTCAGAGCAATGCCATTCCCCCAGTGAAGTCCAAAGAAGTCCCTCAGGCAAATCCAAGGCTGGAAGGGTTTTTTGAAATATTTTTTAAATATTATTTTTTAGAGAGAGGGGAAGGGAGAGAGGCAGAGGGGGAGAGAGACATTGATGTATGGTTGCCTTTCACCTGCCTCCAGCTGCAGAGCTGGCTGGAGACCTGGCTTGCAACCTGGTTATGTGCCCTGGCTGGGAATCAAACCAGTGACCCCTGTGTGACTTGGAGTGAAATGGGAGCCCAAAGGCTCTGCGCCAGGTTTGGCCTTCACGTCTGCCTGTGGTTCCTTTCTCTGAAAAAGCTCCGTGTGTTTTGGGAACCTTGCCCTTGCCTTCCTGTGCACAGCCCCTCAGGACACAAAACAGGGCCACCATTATGGCCCATGTTCTTTAAAGGAAGATCTCAAAACAGTCCAACTGCCTTATTTCTCAAGGGGGCGCTGCCCGTGGGCAATCAGAGTTTTAACGTGCGAATTCAAAGTGAGGCTTTTTCCAAGAAGGCAGATCCAAGTGATTCATTCAATGTTCCTGTAGAGAAAAATTAAAATGAAGTCTTCCTTCTTTACTGCTAGGCTTTTACCCCAAGAATCTCTTCACTGCTAGAGCTGTCCATCTGCTGGAAGGCTCAGGCTATACCTGGCAAGACCCCAAAGCCGCCCAGGCTTGGGGGGATGAGTGAAATCACCCACAAGCCCTGGGCACACTTTTCATGTGCAGCAAAAGCAGAGTCCAACCCTGCAACCCTCCAAGTCGGCCACCCTCCCCGCAGTCCTGCAGCACTGGCCCAGCTCAGGGCATCCTCAGTCCCCAACGTCACCTCTGCTTCCAACTCCCCAGAGTGAGGCACCACCAGCAGGGCTCAATCAGGACGCTGCCACCCAGAAACAAGGACAAAATAAAAGGGACAACCCAGGCAGAAGACAGAGCGGAAACAAGGTTTCCCTCAGCCCTGGGGACAGGATTATAAAAGATTAAAAACACGCACACAGAAGGCTGGAGTCAAAAAGCCTCTCTAAATTACATTTCTCAGATCTTATTGTATTATCTTTGTGGCACAGTTATTAAACATTAAGGGTAATGACGCCACCCTGCAGGTAACCCAATACTGAACATGATTGATAAGCAGGAGATGAGTTTTAAAGAAAACTCTGAACGTCTACATGCAGGAACCAGGGCAAGGCAGTCGGGCCACCTGGTAAGTGAACCGCTGGCCAGAGAGGGGCTTTAGGAAGAAACTGGGCAGTGACCACCCTGCTTCTGGGACCCGCTGAGAACAGAGTGGGGTTTGGAACAGGAAATTTGCTCTAGACACAGGCTTGGTTCACTCCACTGGCAAAGACACGTCCGTTATTTCCAAAACACCAAGAAGCTTGGGAAGCGATGCTTGAAGATGCTCCCATGTTGCAGAGCCAAGAGGAACTTCCACTCCACCCTGAAAACCAGCTGCCCTAAGGTAGTAAAAGGTTTTGAGAAGTTGCCTAAGTTTTAGAATGACACCCAACAATAGGAGAGTAGACAACAGGCACTACCCCCGGTCAAGACCAGCCACTTCCGGCCCAGGGCAGAATGAACAGGGAGGCCCCAGGCTTGGTCACTGGCCGCTGCCACGCTCCCTGTCCCCGCAGCCTCCAAGTGCTACTGTGTGTACCCAAGGCTGAGAAGCTGCTGTCAAACGCTGGGTTCAGCAGGACACTAAAGTGCATGTTACAGATCTATTTGAACGAAGACACTACTGACAAGGTTATCAGTAACTTTAGCATGAATTCAATTTAGTAGGCTTGCTTTCTTCCCAACATCTTGCTGGGGAGTTGGTGTTTGGATGGCAGAGAAGGGAACAGATGATCATATCCAGTCTTGCTCACCTCCAATCTATTCTCCAGGCAGCCCAGGAAGATTGTTTTAAACGTGAATTGGGTCCTAGCTCTCCCCTCCTTAAAAGCCTTCAACCATTTTTCATTCCCCCTAGACGAGAGCCTTCCGGGCCTGCCCACTCCTGCAAAAGCTGGTCTTGTACATCCTCTGTCCCTTGCTCCCCTGGACCCCATTGGGTCCTCCCACCCCCTCACACTTTCTTCCTCCCCAGTACCTTTCCACATGCCCCCCGCCCTGGGCAGCCCTCATCACCTGCTCCGTCTCATAAATGCTCGGGGGTTGGCCACGTCCACCGAGTCTCAGGTCAAACAGCACACCCACTACAGATCGGGTGTTACCTAGTCTCCATCCTACGTGTCCCCGTAACTAATCCCACTTACTTCTCCTCAAATACTTTTACCACGACAAGACAACTGCGTTTTACGTAGCGTATACAGTCTGGCCTATACCAGGTGCTCAGTAGTATAGCAGGTGCCCCAGAAACACTCATCAGTTGAATAAGACTTGGGCACAGGCAGGGCAGCACAAAGGCCCAAGTACTTGAGTGACAGTAAGGCAGGGCCATCAGGAACTGGAGGAGGAGGAGGAGGAAGAGAGGAATGTAGAATGAAACCGAAGAGAAACTTGATCTCTGAAAGATTTTCCCAGATTTTACATCTTTAATTCAACTTTTTTTTTTTAATATTTACTCTGCCAAGCATGGTAGATTTTTTCTTGGTGAACAAAGTCCTCAATTATTCACTTCACTGTATTCTTGCCCCTCTGCCATGTGACAGTGCCTAACTAGTAGCAAGGAAAGTCTATTTTCCTTCCCTTTAAATCCAGACTGGCCTTGTGAACTTTTTAGCCATGAAACACAGCAAGAGTGGTGGTAGGCTGGGGCCAAGCTTAGGCCTGGAGAGACCTGCACACCTCTGCTCACACTGGGAACCCTGCCCAGCTGCCTCTTGAACAAGCCCTGCTAATCTTTCCACAGACAGAAGATCTCGGACCCCCAGCTGGCCTGGACCCTGCCTGCAGACACAGGAGGGAGCCCAGCTGACACCAGAAGAACTGCCCAGCTGAGCCTGGCCTGCACTGCCAGCCTGCAGGTTCCCAGCTGAACAATCATTTTAAGTCACTAAGTTTTGAAGTGGCTTGCTGCACTGAAATTGGGAACGAATACACCCGTGGGCATTAGGGGTACAGAAATGAATGAAGTATAGGAAAGCCCACCTCCTATGTGAGATACACACTGCTCCCATCCATCCATCCATCTATCCAGCACAGGTTGCCTGTGATTGCCAGGCTCTACATGAGATACTGAAGATCTCAGTGACAAGACACAGTCCCATGTCCCAAGCAAAAGAGAAGATAGACAATAAAGAGACAATTCCAAAACATCATGTACTCAGTACTAAGACAGGGGTAAGGAAGCCTAACAGAGTTGGAAGTGGGACTGAGGGTGAAGTGGGGACAGTTTGGGGAGGTTTCCCAGAGAAAACGACATCTAAGCAGAGACCTAAAGGATGAGTAAATTTAGCCAGGAAAAACAGGAAAGGTTTTTCCAGGTAGCGTGCTGCTACTTGTATTTCCAATCTGGATTACGTGTCAAAAGGAGGAGTCTGTTACATCTTGTGCTGATCCTCTCGTTTGGTCTTTTGAATTACCTGAAAATACTCAGAATAAACTCCCAGCCCTCCTGTGGAATAATTGCCAATTTGGAACTATCATTCCATGAAAATAATTTTAATTAAATACCCTCCCACCCTCAATTTTTTTTTTCAGTTAGATAGAAGATGAAAACACACTATAAAAACTCATTTTAGCTGCAAAGTCACAGTTGAAGTTATCAATTTCCATCCTGGATGTTCATACCGCTGCTGATGACCAATTAATTAAAGTGGGTGCATCTGGTTCCTTCTAATTTTCCGCTACCAGGCTTAAAGCAGTTGCTAATAAATGTTTATTAGATGATTTTTTTCACATCTATGCACTTGCTGAGTAGAGAATCACAATAATAATAATTGAACGGGGTAATAGGAGGGTTCTACAATGTCTGGATTTTCTTAATGAGTCTTCCATTCAAGAGACAGAAGAGGTTTTCGAATCCTATCCTATAACCAGATCTGTGATTAAACCAAAATTCAAGTTCATTGCACTTCATGGAGAAGATTCCCTGGCTTGATCTATGGTGGTGAGGATTAAAAAATTTCTGGTGATTGAGGGGGAAACATTTTAATATAAGAGCTTTCTTTTATATGTTAAGTCATGTATGAAAAGGTAGCACAAGTCTTAGATGTCGCCAAATACAATGGTGCTTATTTTATTCATTGCTTATATCATATACATGGCAGGTACCAAAAAAAAAAAAAAAAAAAGTTGCACTGTTTGGATTAACTCTTATCAATAAATACTCCCTTCATGAAATAACAGAAAATAGGGCATCAATTATCAAGGAGGTTGCAGGTATTTGGGTGAGAAATCAAGACCTTCAGGATATTCTTATTGGAGTTAAATATTAGGTTATAAGCGTGACTTGGCAGATCTGGTTCTCTGTGTTATACAGATCTTCCTCCTCAAAACACGAGGAAACCAGGCATGAGTTAGCATCGACTCAATCTACTCAGCGCCCTGTCATCCATCTTCAGATGCTGTCTAGAAGATACCCTGGCCCAATGGTCCGCCACTGTAGGGCAAAACATCTCGGACAGACCCAGTCATCATAATTGAGGGGAATTTGCTCAACAGTCTTTGGTGTCAACTGTAATTGCTGGCTGAGATTATGTTCTGGAGACATTTAAGGCAGACTGTTCAACTGGAAGGTATCTTACCCTGAATCCATTTGTGCTGCCCATTTTCCTGGCTTCTGCTGGTTGCTAAGGAGATTAGTGTGAAATGGGGCCCCTGTCCTAAGGGGTTAATAATTTCACACTGCTCACCTCCATAGAAGTCATAATGTGCTATGTGTGAAATCACATTTAGCGGCTGTGAAAATGATTACGATGCTCAGAATGGAACATTATGGCTTCAGGTGAGAGGTAAGTATTCAGAGCAGATGGACTCCCAGCAAATACAAAAGGTCTTCCCGGGATTAATGCTCAGTGCTAAAACAGGAGGCGGCGGCATGGGTCGGTGAAATAAAATAATTTGGGACTGAAAATGGACTTTGTCGGTAACATTTCTAGCTGTTTCCTTCTCTTATCATTCCTTTTATGTGTAAAACCGCTAACAGTATGATTGGGATGCTCAAAGGATAGTTATCAAACCCCAGAAGCTGGTGGGAAAAGTAAAGCTGCGGAGATGGGGAGGTGTAGCTACTTTTCAACAAAATTCCTTAGTTTCATTAAACTTAAGATTCTTTCCTCTTCCATGGGCATGTTTAGGTGAAGAGACATTCAGAGAGCCTCAGGTCAGAGGCTCCTAATAACATGATCTCTCTGTGATGCGCTGAAAGTGTAGGTCCATCAAAAAGCAAGGTACAATAATTTCTTCATCAGCCTTGAACGTAGAGCCAAACGCCAATGACTTGGGACAATCACTGGAACGAACTGGACCCAGCCCACAGATGGGCACCAAGGAGAACCAAGACCAGCCCAGGTCAGCAGACCCCGGCTGAGTCCCAGACAAGAGAGCAAGAGCAACTGATGGTCATTGCAAGGCACCGAGTTCTGTGGTGACTTGTTAGAAGGCACTGTTGTGACAATAGATAACCACTATGTGTTCAGCGGTTTCATCGCTACTGGGTTGGCCCGAAAGTCTGTTTAGCTTTTCCATAAGAGATACATTTTATCATCAATAAAGTAACTTTATTGATTTGGGTATTGTGAATATGTCAGCTAAGCCCTGCTATTGACTTCTGGTGGGTGAAGGCCAGGGGCATTGCTAAACATCTTCCAGTGCATAAAACAGTCAGTCCCACAGCAAAGAATTACTTGGCCAAGTACAAGAAAGTGCACAAACCACATCTGACACATTTGACCAGTCACAGCACCTTCTCCATACACTGCACAAATCTTTGTGTTTCAGTTGCATTTTTCCCTTTGAGATAATAAAGCATAATGTGTCAATCATGTTGGCTATTTTCTTCCACCTTCAATATTAACATGGCTGCACAAGCCTGGCTGGTGGCACAGTGGATAAGGCACTGGCCTGCGAACCTGAAGGTCGCTGGTTTGATTCCCAGCCAGGGCACATAACCAGGTTGCAAGCCAGGTTTCTAGCCAGGTCTGTAGCTGGAGGCAGGTGAAAGGTAACCATATGTTGATGTTTCTCTCCCTCTCTGCCTCCCTCCCTGCCCCTCCCTCTAATAATAGAATCTTTTTTAAAAATGGCTGCACAAAAATTCACCAATTTTGATGTTTTTATAAATGCATACTGATATGACTGCCATCAGTACGATCTAACAAAATTACTTCAACTGACATTAAAGACAACTAAGCACTACCACAGCCATCATATAGAAAAAAACTAAATGAACTTTTTGGCCAGCCCAATATATATCAGGCTTTCCACATAATATTTATAGAAGTAGACAAGTCTAAATAAGAGATTCCACACAACACAGGATTCTCCAAACTTCAACACCCTCAGAGGATGAGCTAGGAAAAACACCAGTCCCGCAGAAGAAAACTATGGACAGACACACCTGTCTCAGATTTGGTTCCAGGTAGAGTAGATGAAATGAAGAACATCTCAGCTCAGTTTAGGGGCTGCAACCAAAATTTACACCACTGGTTTATCCACAAAGCCCCCAAAATTTTAGTTGTAAGAGACTCTCATCCCTTACCTATCATATCCCAGCTACCCCCCAAAACATAAAACCCAAATAAATACTTTCTGGAAGACATTCCCTTAAAGTCACAATTCAAAAATGCCCCAAAGATATAAGGAACATAAATCCCAATTTAAAAATTAATGAATTACCAAGTCTATAGAAATACATTTTTAAATGTCTGCAAAATGACCAAGTTGCAGGAAAATGCATACTGTATATACAGTTTGAAATGAGGCAAAAAAATAGTATTTAAATACATAGTATGTGGTGACGACTATATTTGTATCACGGGGTTGACTGGCACTAAATTCAGAACAGGGGTGATTTCTGAGGAGGGCGGAGAGGGGAAGAAGTGCTGTGTATGGGGCTTCCAAGTACTACATATTGTTCTCTTTTTTAAGCTGGGTAGAGGATACGCGGGTGCTCTTTTTACAGATTCAGGAACACGATGGCTCATGCCGGAGACCTGCCTTTATGTCAAGGCTATTGATGTCGGCGCGAAACTCTGAATGCAAAGTAATGAAATAGAGGTGCTCCAAAATGACCGGCCCGTATGAAATCAGAAGGACACTTAATGATGTCCGTGACTTGAAAGGGGGCCATCTGGGCAGCCAAACCAGTGAAAGGAGATGAATACGCCACCGAAGCAGATGATAATGTAGGAAATGAGCTCTGTTGACTGGTAGGCGAGGAAGAGGAAGCTGATGACATGCCGTGAACAATACAGGTAAATTGTTCTCCTCAAATTTATGCACGGCGTAGAGCCTGAAGTGTGATTTCTATGGCAGTACTTGGGGAAAATTATAGCACTCTAATGCGGGTGCCGATTTTCCTTTTGTTATTACCCTACCTCCCTTTTCCCCTAACCCTTTTAAAATAATTTTCCTGCCTGCCCACTTTTCCCCAGCCCCAGTATTTAACAATTTCCCCCCACCCCCTCCCTACACTTTTTCCCCTTGCCACAGGCCATTGGGAAACAAGAGATGCCTGCGAAGGACAGGATGAAGGACGAGATGTTTGCAAGAGGTCACGAACGGGGATGAGAATCTGTAACAAATAGTCAAGGGCGGTGGTGATTAAGAATTCATCTCAAGTGCTAGTCCTTCAAACTCTCATCTTCCCAGAGATTCTGCTCCAAGTCCCCCATTCCCAGATGGCAGCAGCATAGTGTACCCCTGACTGCAGAAGCTACTGAACCCCTAGAGGGTATAATCCAGAAAGGGACTGAGGACATGAGAGAAGGGAATGGCATTAGAAAAGAGCATGCAACTTCTCAGAATTTCACAAGCTTTTTCTTTTTTCTTTTTTTTTCTTTTTTAAAAAGATTTTATTGTGTTTAGAGAGAGGGTAAGGGAGCGAGAGAGGGAGACATCAATGTATGGTTGCCTTTCACTTGCCTCCAGCTATGGACCTGGCTGGAGACCTGGCTTGCAACCTCATCATGTGCCCTGACTGGGGAATCGAACCAGCAACCTTTGGGTTTGCAGGCCGGCGCATTATCCCCTGAGCCACCAGCCAGGGCCTCTTTTCGTTTTTAAATGGCACAGTGTCCTCTCTGCCCCATCCCACCCCCAAAACATAAATAACACTCCTGAAGTAATTCTTTTAAGACGATTGTTTTGGCCTAGGCAGATTCAGGATCTACAGCCCCCGGGGGTTCAGCCTTTGCCAGACACTCTCCCCATAATGCAGCCTCCACGGTACCTCTCGAGGGGCCCAGGGATGCTAAGGAATACAGGCGAGTCCCACTGAACAGAAGCCCCTGAAACAGCCATGTAGACAACATTCGCACCTAGAGTCCGGTTCACCTTAAGTAAAGAGGTACGGCTGGCTGCAAAGAAGTCTAAAATTCTCCCTGACCTAGCCAAGTCCCAAGCTCATGTCCCATGTTGCATTAGTTTTCCGGGGCTGTCTTAACCAAGTACCATGAATTTGTCAGCTTAACACAATAGAAATGTACTCTCTCACAGTTCTGGGGGCCAGAGGTCCAAGATCAAGGTTGTCCATGGGGTTGGTTCCCTCTTAGGGGGAATCTATCCATGCCTCTCTCCTCACTTCTGGTGGCAGCTGGTCGTCCTTGGTGTCCCCTAGTGTAGACCTATCACTCCAATGTCTGCCTCCACCTTCACGCAGCTGCCTCCTCTCTAAATTGTCCCCTTTGCCATCTCTTCTAAAGGACACTCATCAATGACTGAATTTAGTGCCCACCCTAACCCAGGGTGATCCTTACCTAATTACATCTGTGAAAACCCTTCTTTCAGGTAAGGTCACATTCTGAGGCTCTGTGGAGACATCTCTTTTCTGGTGGGCCACTACTCAGCACACTACACATGGACCACAACAGTGGCCCACCTGTACCAGGTGTACAAAGCAGGCACTGGTGAGGAGGACCAACTGTCCTAATTGGCTCAGGACTACCCCAGTTTTCACACTAAAACATCCTGTGTCTCAGGAAACCTCTATTGCAGGCAAACCAGGTACTTGATCAGCCTCATGGTGGTTCAGAAAGACGTGGGTTTATGCTATGGTGTTCACAAAGGAAAAACTAAAACATCAAGTCAGGAGAAGCTGGGGGACTGGAGGGGATACCTAGACAAAATGCCCAGACCAATTCAAATGTAGATCTAACCCTCCTGGGTTCTGATTTCTGAGTCATGACTTAGACCTTAGGACTAGAATAGCTGTCCCGATAGGGCACCTGGACATGCAGCTTCTTCATGACCAGAGGTGGGAAGGGCAGAAAGGATGTCCAAGAGGTCATGCACACGGGCCTAAAGTTCCTGCCTTTATTGTCCCTCTAAGGATCTTCAGAATAATGAAGATGAGCTTTCAAATCTTTGTTGAGCAATAAACAGCTTGGTTAATGACATAAAGCCTTCAAAATGCACCCAAAAAAAAAAAAATTTCAGCATCAGAGCAAGTCTCCTGAATTCATTCTTTTAAAGCTCTGAAAAAAATCTCTTATGACTCATAAATATCTGTCACTCCAAAACATTTAAGCAATCAAAATATTTATTGTCACCTGAAACCTGAGAAATTAAGAATTCCTTAGAATTTTTCAAGCCTTGGAATTGGAAACTCCCTTGGAATTACTGCTTCTAGCATCTTCCACCCATCCTGCAGCCCGGCACTTCAGTGGCACCGGCATACCTGCCCTGAGCCCATTCTCTTACATGACTGAGCACAGAAAGCCCAGCTGAGCTTGTCCAGTGTAAGAAATTAGATTTCAGAAAAGAATATATTTACCTCTGAGGCTGCCGCACTGACAGAGGGTAACTGGGGGGTCCCTTGATCCATCCATCAGCCCTCTGCTCTACACTTCCGTTCAGTGCTGGGCTCATAACTTCTAAGAAGCATTAAAGGCACCCGGTAATAAGGAAACATCACTCCCCCACCCTTCAGTGTAATAACATTCTGTGCTCTGAGTATGCACACCACTGGCTCAAGGTCAATGCTTTGGCCAACTCAAGCAGCAAAGACGGTCACAGAGGTGAAAGCTGGCATTACGGTGCGGCGGTGGCAGGAGATGCGTGTAAAATTAAGTGCCTATCACATGAGTTGGGCATTTCGTGGAGACCTTGCGAATTTAAATCGAACCCACCCACTCTATGCACTGTGGGCAGTGACAGGAGGAAAAGATGATGTCCCCAAGGAACCTGTCCTTCAGTCAGTTATTAATGAAAAACAGTGACATTTAGTGAGGGTTACTCCATGCCATCAATTTGCGGTCATGATACACAATAGTCTAGACACTCTCATTGTACAGAGAGGAACCAGCAAGTCACATGCTCAAGTTCTCACAACTATGAGATGCTAAAACAGAGGCTCTAACACTGTCTGACTCCAAGGCTCATTCTCCTCCTACCCGAGTGTGTGCCAGGGCCTGGTGGGTAGGGCTATGACCCCGTAACTTGAATAACAGGGGTAGAAACCAGTTCCTTTCCCAAACTGTTATGCCAAATTAGCGTCCTACCAGTGGTGCGTGAGAATTCCTGCTGGCCCACATCCGTCACCAACACACGATCATGTCAGACCCATGGTTTCTTCAATCTGGCCGATACAAAAATGGTATCTCGTTATGGCTTTAATTGGGAGTTCCTATATTCTGAGGGTCAGGCACCTTTTCATATGTTTAATAGCTATTCCTATTTTCTCTGAAATGTCAAGTCCTTGGCCCATTTTCAATTGAATTATGCCTTTAAGAAATTTTTATTTGCAGTATTTCTTTATGTATTCTGAGTACTATCTTTTTTTTTTCTTCACTTACATACATTGCCAGTAACTACTTTTGAGCTTGTAGAGGTGGGGGGAGGGGGGGGCGTTGTTTTCTTTAGTTTCCCTATTATTTTTTTAAATATATATTCCTTACAAATAAAAACACATTTTAAAAAAGTAAAATATATATTCTTAGTTAAATACAGTCAAATTTATTGGTTTTTAAGTTCATGGTTTGTGCTTTTTGTGTCTTCTTCAAAAAGCCATTCCCTATCTCCAAGGTCATAAAACCGCCTTCGCAGATCTTCCCTAAGCTGTTTAGCATTTGCTGTTCACATTTCAGTCTTTAATTCATTTGGAATTAATTTTTCGCATGGGTTGAAGTTAGGGACCCAAGTTCATTGCTACTGTCCTGTATGATTTTCAAGTTGCCTGGCACTAGTTAGTGACTGAGCTGCCTTCTCCCACATGTCCGCAATGCTAACTTGTCATAAACCAAGTCTGCCTGTGCGCAGGTCGGTTTCTAGCTTTCTCTTCTCTTCCGCTGGTCTGCTTCTTCCTGTGCTTTCGCCACACTACCTCACTATAATTTATAATCAACTTCCTATTTTCTCAACTCTTTCACATAAATTTGAGAATCAGTGTCATAGCTTCCCCACAAAGCCTGTTGTAATTCCGACTGGAATTATGCTGAATCTTTAGAACCTTTTTCAGGGAACTGACATTTTACAATATCACCCTACCCTATCCTGAACATCCCATGAACTCTCCATTTATTTAGAATTCTGGATGTCTTCTGAAAAAGTTTTGTAATTTTCTCCCTAGAGCTTCTGTGCATTAGCCAACGATTGGTGAGGCAAATGAATACAACTTAATTTGGTATATAGTCTTTGCACCCAGAAGCCTTGAGGATAATTATTTGTAAAGTGAAGGGGAGGTTGACATACAAAATCAAATCAGTGAATATGATAGGGGATTTTATGGGTTTTTTTTAAAGATTTTTACCCATTATTTTTAGAGAGAGAGGAAGGGAGAGAGGCAGAGAGGGAGAGAGGCATCAACGCATGGCTGCCCCCCCTCCGCCCCCCACAACCTAGCCATGTGCCCTGGCTGGGAATCGAACCAGCAACCTTTGGGTTCGCAGGCCAGTGGCATATCCACTAAGTCACACCAGCCAGCGCTGTTTTTGTTTGTTTTTTTAAGAACAGTAATTCGGTCCTGACTGGTGTGACTCAGTCGATTGGACATTTTCCCACAAAGTGAAAGCTGACTGCTTTAATTCCCCATCAGGACATACCTGAATTATGGGTTCAATCCCCCATTTGGGGCGTGTACAATAGAGAACTAATAGATGTTTCTCCCTTACATTGATGTTTCTCACTCTTTTTCCCTCCCCCTCTCTCTAAAATAAATAAGTAAAATCTTAAAAAAAAATAATAATTTGAAACCAGCTGGCATGAGACCAAGACCAGTTCTTTCCATTTTCTTTGCATAAAACATTAACAGGACACAGAGAAGGGGTCGTAATGCATTCCAGTCCTCTACTTGCCCCTCAAAAGAGACCCAGTAATGTGAGGCAAGCTCCATGCATGTCTAACCAGTTATTGTCCGATAACTGATAAATGTATTATCAGAGTAAGTGAAGCTTTGCCGGATGCAAATGAAGTGCGTTTCATAAACGCGTCTAAGTATATCAGTGACAATAGAAGAAAAGGATGAGAAAAAGCACCGGAAAGATTGAGCATCTCTTTAAAACTAAGGTCAAGAACTTAGTGTTCTTCAGAGATGGACATTGGAACATCAACACCAGACACTGCTGGTTTGTAGCACAAGGATATATTGAAATGCATCTTAAAGAGAAAACAATGCACCATTGTGTCTAGCAAAGATTGGGCCAAAATCTCAGCTTTGCATGTGTTTGTGTTTCGAGAAATAAATCTGCCTTAACAATTCCTTAATCAGTAGCATAATAACTTAGACGCCACCATCTGTGAGTTTAATCATCCAACTACTGGTGGGGGAAAGCTGACGCTGATCCTGAGGGAAAAGCCTCAGCAAAACAAAGTGAAGCCAACACACACAGACTGTCGCTGCAAGATGACAAAAGGAACTAGTTGGCTCCTTCAGGCCGGGCACATCGGAGATTTAGCATGCTGACATCTGTTAAGTGATTGCACATCTCTTTTCTCAATGAAATGCTGGGGTCACCCAGACTGGTTCAATGCCTGACGCTTGATTCTAGGAAGAGAATCCTCCACGACAATTATTACATATTTTTAGGAAATGGATCTTACAAGTCATGTCTCCCAAGAGGTCCAGGAAGCCTAATAGTCTGTCAGCTCCTGGGCCAATTAAGCCAGCCCTCCCCCATCCCCAAGGGCAGGATGCCTATGAAATCGGCATCAGGCCCCCCATCCTCCGTCCCAGCATGCGCTAAGGATTCAATCTGTGTTTGCTGAATGGGTCTGCAAACGTCTTTGGAAAGCCCTTGCCTGACACTCAGGAACTGCTCATGAGAGAGTGTCACTTCATCAGATGTGCGATCCTCATCCCGTAGAGCAGAGAAGCCGTACTAAAATGCCAAGCACCCACACCGAGAGCTTGATGGGGCATCTAGGATAGAAACCTGACTTCAGACACAAGCCGCTCCACTTTCCCTCCAGACTGCAGGAAGCAACTGGGACCCCAGGGGTGACTCAGGGGCATGAACAGGTCAAAAGCAGGTGCCCATGACTGAGGATCCAGGCTGCCCACTCATCACTGTTAATAAAAGGACACCTGCCCATCAGGGATCCTCCTGCCTCCGGGACCTGCGAGTGGGTAGCAGTCCCCCCCAGTTCCCTTGTCACGACATCCGTCGCAGCCTGCCACAGGATGCTGACTAAAACCCAAGGATGATAAGAACAAGAGCAACAACAAAGAACACTTACAGGGCATTTGCTTTGTGCCAAATACACTTCTGCTTTTACACATATATATATAAACGAATGGGACGAGGGTCTCTTCCTGACTGAACCCCACACGCTGGTTGAAATGTTACACTGGTGTGGATGTCACATGCATGTACGACACAAGCACCTGGTTTCCACCCTCCTAAAAATTCCATTTCCCTTCCCAAGTGACACTCTTGAGAGTTCCCGCTAGGAAATTACCCCTCGCTAGAGACGGTACCTGGAAAAGAAATTAAAAAGTGAAGCCCGGGCAGATGTTTAAAGACTCTCCCTGTATCTCTTTGAGGAGTCAGAAAGGAAATCAACAAGTAGCTCTCACCAAGGAAATGAAGTTGTACACAAAGCAAAATTAGAGCAAGTCATCAAACTTAGCACCCCTGGTCTTCTCATCCACCAGTTACTTTGACAGGTGGCTGGCTACCTCCGACAGCCTCCACCATCTTGGTTTCTGTGCATTTAGGCGTATGTATCACATGGGGGGAAATCAGGCTCCCCAAAGACACAGACAAATTCATGACCCATCTGCCTGTCAGCAGGACAAGCAATGGTAGGTAACACTGCGCATGCCCCACCTGGAGTGTTTCACGCCCCAGTTCAGACAGGATATTTGAGAAATGCTGACCACACTCATCAGTGACCAAAGCAGGATACGGCAAACTGCCGTGAAGAAAGATGATTTGAATGTGAAATCCAGAGATGATGGATTTCTGCCAGATCTCAGACTTTGCACGTAAAACACCCTCAGGAAATCCAAGGGTTAACCGCTCAGCCCACATCGTTAGTCCATCAGTTATCCGGTTAAGTATGTAGGGAGAACTGCTTCCCAGTTGGGGGTTAGGCGCCATGAGCACATAAGAAAGGAGAGGAGGAGACAAGTTGGCTGTTGAGCTAATAATCTGAAAACAAAAATGTTGCATCTTAGGCAGCATTCACTAAATTATGCATGCCCACAGCCAGGGACTTGGGTCTGTGTGTGTTTAGGCTGAGCACGTACCAGGCCCAGCACAGAGGGACGCCAGGTGAGTAAGATGCCACCTGGTAATTACTTGGCAGAAGGCAGCAGAGGCGTGAGAACTTGCCTCTTCCTTGACACTCAAAGGAAGGAAATACCACCAGGTAGTGCGACAGTTAACCAGTTACACAGGCCTCAAAAGCTGTTCATCGGATTGACCTCACTGCAAGTCTTACGCTAAAAACATATGTTTATAGAGCGTCAACGCGTTCTTACGGGTTGTTCCTTCCAGGCCCCTAGCAAGAGTCCAACATTCTCATTTCCTTTGTTTCTAATACCTGAACCCCCAAGGAGCTAAAGGACCTGCCTGGAGACACGCGGAAGCTGGCAGCAAAACTGAGACAAACCCGCAACAGCTGCCAGCACCTCAGCCACACTCTGCATCCCACCCCTGGGGGGATGCGGACCTGAATGACGTCATGTCCTTCCATGACAAAGCACCAAGGATGTGTGTACTTGCTGTCAGCTTTGTACAGAGTCCTGATCCTGTAGGCAGAGCTCCCACTCAACTCCATGGGGCAGGCAAAGAGCCCGCTGGGAGAGGCCAATTTTGCAAGGCAATTTCATCCATGTTCTTATACTTTATCTTCTCACCTGGACCATCAGGCCCTCAGCCCCCACCCCACCCAGAAGCAGCAGGGGGTAGACCCCTCACCCATCAAACAGCAAATCAGCAGCATCCTATCCCTCCCCACACCACCCACTATGCTCCAGCTGTGCTCTACCCTCAAGAAAACTTGAGAGAAAACTCATTCTTTTTTAACAGATCATTTTTAGTCATTACCAACACTGCAAAATTGTTTAATATTGCATGAGGCTTATAACCGGGTTCCCGGGAGGTGACTTGGCAGTTAGCTGCCAGGTTCAACGAAAGCCCCAGTGCTTTCTACCCATTTTTTCAGCCTCAAGGTGCTCACTTCCTTGGCCTTTTTCTTTAGAAGCCAGACAGCTAACCTGAGGAGGCTGTTCATGGTCTTCGGAACTGACCCTACTTCTCCTGCCCAGTTAACACTTGCGCATTCTAGTGACAGAGCCCAGTCATTCCAGTCCAACAGGAAGAGACGTAGTGGCAACCCAGTAGGGCCAGGGAGAGATGACATTTGAGGTTATGTGTCTTTTCTACTCGAGTCCCATCACCTGGGTCGACACTGATTAGGGTTACACACCAACCAGTTGGACCCACAAACCAGAAGGGCTAAGCTGAGAAAGGCCTTAAGAAACCACCCCATCCAACGCCTCTTCCTTTCATGATAAGCAGAGGGAGGCTGGGACGGCTGTCTATCATCTCCTGATCCATTACTGTTTCTATCACCCAAGTGTGTCCCCACCCCCTGGGGCTGCAGAGATTTGGCAACTGGAGGACTATTGCAGTAATATGATTGACATGTAGTTGTGGCACAAAATGAGGGCCACCCGAGACTTCAATGCTGCCTGGCTTTTGCCTTTTATGCCAAGGGGCCCATCAATAAGCCACCGCCCAGGCAGGTTCCCGCATGGGAAAGCGGCAACAGAGACAGGTTGAGCAATCTCACAGGGTGAGTCAGCAGCCCACCCCCGGGACCTCTGCCTCGCAGACCCCCCACCTGCGGGCCCTGCCCACCCTCACTTCACGCTGCCCGAACGCCTTGCTCCTGGAGCTGCTCTGCCACTGTTGTCCTTGGCAAATAGCAGCGTATTATTGCCCAAGGCCCAGGGTCAGGCCCTGGGAGAAGACACTTGGAACGAGACACCATCACACCATCACTCCACACAGAGCAGGTGGAATCTGGAAAGGGTCCAGCTGCTAATCACAGTGAGACAAACTTTCATTTCGGTCTGTGTTTTATCATCCCCGTTTGTTTCCCTGCTCCCGTCAGCAGGTTAGCAAGGAATGAGCTTTGATCCTGCTCCAATACCAATACCAGTACCAGGGCCACAGCCTTGCATGAAGGAAGCAAGGAGAGCAGGGCAGGGCAGGAGCCCCCCTCAGCTCCCAAGGGACCCCAAGTCTCCTCTCCTTGCACTTTGGCACCTGCAGTTCACAGTTCATTTGGCCCCGGGGACCTGGAGCAGCTGTTTAGTTGTTTAGTTGCTTAGCTGTTTAGTACGTGTTGATCCTTTACTCTCAGGAGGATGGAAGCCAGCCCCCCAAGAAGATGGGGCACTCACTGTCTTACATCCCCGCATTCGGTCCCTTCCCAACACTTGCGGATGATGAGGACGAGGAAGAAATGACAGAGTCTAGAACAGCAGCCACATCCAAGTCCCTGGGACCCCAGGCCTGTGTCACCTCCAGAGACAAGGTGAAGAACAGAACTCTCCGACCCATGGCATTGATAACAAACAGCCAGTCCTGTCCTGGGCCATCAGGGACACAGCCACATCGATGTTTCCAGTCCTTCAAACTACCGTAGAGCAAACCAATGAGACAATGGTCCTTCACAGAGCAACGCAAGGACAAGAGTTTGGGGACAAAGTCAAGAAAGTTGGTCTCTTGTCTGTTGAGCAGTGAGCTCAAACCCTGTTTCAGAGACGCGCCCCTGCACTCACTGGACGTGGGGATAGAAGCTGTGACACACGTGACCTGCACAAAGTCCAGCTACCTCAGCAAAGGCTCAGACAGCGGGCAGCCACGATGACTCCTCATGTGAGCACTGCACATGGGCAAAGCCCCGGCCTCCATCTCCTCATCTGAAAGATGAGACGGCTGGTCTAGGGGAGGGCAAAGGCCTCCCCCCAAATTTAGCGCTGACATTTGCCTAGCAGTGTCGTGAGAGGGCACGTAGGTCGGTGTGCAGGAACAAATGCTACCCAGTGCACTCACAGACCTAGTGACCTAGGGCACACTACACCCAAGCAGGATTTTACATCAAACCCCAAAATGTGGGTGTTATTCCTGGGCTTGCAGCAGTGGCAACGAGAGGGCCCAGATTTATCATAAATTCACTGGCCACCAGGAGAGAGGGGATCTTCGATTTTAGAGATGAGAAAATACTCTGAGGTGCCAAACAGATGCTGAAGGCCGCGTGCTTGCGAAGGGATGCATCCAAGTCCAGTGGACTTCCCAGTACGGGGGGGTGGGGGGTGGGGTTAAGCATCAGGGGGCCAAGAAAATAAAACGTAAAACCAACTTAGAATGACTTGAAGTGGCTCATTTAATCTCTTTACGCATCCCCAGTCTATTTCTCTACTTCTCAAGGGCACATTCCCATCACTCCCTCACTTTGAGGACCATGAAGAAGTGGGTTATTTGAAACCCAAGAAGCATCATGTCCAATAGTTTCGAAACTGCTCCTGTGGGTGTGGGGCAGGGAGAAGAAAACCGTAGAGGTGCCATCTTGTTTTTCTGTTTTAATAAACAATGTTTCATGGCCCCGAATATTTTTTTAAATGGTTTACTCCATGAGATGTCTACATATATCATCTGCAGCTGCCATAAACAATTAAAAATTTTAAACTAAAAAGGCCAGAAATTCCTCCAAAAAACACTAATCGCTGTCTTTCCTAAGTGCGTACTTGGCAGTGCCATCTTGTGCGGCTCGCTGGGGCCCACCCCACGGGGGCAGGGGGTCCGGTAACTGCACCAAGCAGGAAATATCCACATGAGGGGAGCATGTAAAGTACTCATGAGAGACAGTGTGTGAGGATCCCCCAGAGCTCTGATTTCAATCTCAATGGGTTTCACACAGCTCCCACCAGGAAATTTCACATGAGCCTGCAGAGGCTTCTCCTCCCAAGCGGGGCAGGGATGAAGGAAAAGTTCTTCAGCCTTTAACACGGGGAAGAGTGTTTTGTTTCTGTTAAAAAACGTAATTGCTATCTCATAAGCCAATCGCCCAAAGGGCCCAAGAGTTGCGGACACGAACTGGACATGAACTACCTGCAGCAGCTCTTAGAATGCACTGGCAGCAGCCAGGCAGGGCACCAGAACAGCTCCAAGAAAAACAACGTGCTACGCATGACCTGGGATCAACAAAAGGGAAAAACGATCACTGCCCCCAGGTTCCTCTCCGCCGCAGAACCTGCCATCTTTCTACGCACGTCCAGAAACCCTACAGATGTCTTTCAACAGAAACTGCTCAGGCCTAGAAACCTGAGCTCATCAGTTTAGGCAGGATGAGATTGGAAAATGAGTCATCATTCAAAAAGAATGTTATTTTTCCTTTAGTGCAAAGGAAAGGTCTCCCACCCCACCGCCGGCCCTCCCGTTGTTCATTTTCAGAGAATTAATTGCCTTTACCCTCACCGGTCAAGCATGAGGAAATTCCAACACTTCGCCCTGGAAAGTTACAAGATGGGTGAGTTTGGTGCCATGTCCGGCAGGAATTACTAAGTGTCTACCTTGCGCCCAGCACGGCTAGTTTGCGGCTACCTTACATAGGTGCACGTGTACCCTCTGAGCATCTCAACATAATCACGAGAAAATAACACTGTGAACATCCATCTTTAGAAGCCATCTTCTCTGTGAATATTGAATGACATAGGAAATACCTAGCCTGTTAAAGGAAAAAGCAGAATTTAAGTTTATACAGTGATCAGGGAAGTTAGCTTCCTGCCCCTGTGCTTTCACGGACGCCGCATAGCTTTGGATGTAGGAGTATTCAAAGCTGGTCTGAAACCGTCGTGTAAAGAGCAAGAAAATAACTAGTTGGGGCAGTATGGAAGTATACTACCAGCATTTGAACCCCAGGGAGACAAAACAATGGATCTTCAGGTAAGCCCGAGTGAGCAAGGGTGTGAAGAGGACGCGCAGCAGTGCTGGCACGGCGGGTGGTGTGACAGACAACAGCAGTTTCCCTGATCCTCCCCGGGCCCTGGAGCCAGGCTGGTGTGGGTCCTGCCGGTCCATGCAGGTGGTCGGCCCTCAGCCCCTCTTCCTCCTCCAAAAAGGCGAGTTTTACATGTTCCAAGACAAGGAGCCTGTGCTGTATCTTAAGGGGTAGCTGATGTTTCTTCACCGCGGCTTTCTTCTTGATTCCACATTAAATCCAAAACCCACTGTCCACGTTCAGGGCCCTGCCAGCCACCTCTCCGCCTCCAGGGGGTACGCAACCGACCTCGCAGCCCAGGACCCCTTCTCCAGGATGGTCTCACCTGCACTCCCCCTCCAGCGCTCCTCATCCACAAGGCCCGCCTCTCCTCTCTCTCTCATTGACCCATCCCGCCTTAAAAATGCACCTACTGATGTTCCCCCAGTCAATTACAATTTTAAATATTTACCTAATGGGGGGTGAATGGGGGGGTGGGGAGGGGGGCAGAGCGGAGCAAAAAGGAGATGGATGTAATACGACAACAATAACATTTTTAAAAATATATTTACCCAACTCCTAGGGAGCCCCCGTGGCAGGCATGGTAAGGAATGCAGAGGGAAAACCATTCATGCTCCTGACTGTATCCTTAGTCTCCAACCTTCCACACCTGGGTTCTACACATCAGTGTCAGCATGCTGATACATGGCTTCTTTTGTGGGGTGGGGGGGGATGTGTATGTGTGTGTGTGTTGTGTGTTCACCCCTAACAAGCAAGATTTTCATGCACCATCTATTATTATAATGTCTCCAAAGAACCCAGCACATAGCTCTCCTTCCAAAGGAATTCTTTTGTCCTCTAACCATAGCAAAGGGTCCAAATTGTGTTTCATGATGTTTGGACAGTCACGATACTTAACAAGGTTTGCGACATGGACATCTATCAATGGAAATGGCTTCCTCAATGACTTGGAGGGAGGCAGGGGAAGGCATGTCTGCCTGTCTTCCTACTAGAATATGAAAACCAGCCAGCATCCAGCGGGGAGGGGGCTCAAGACCCCCTGCTGTAGCTGGTGTTAACCCTTTACTTGCTGCTTGTGGGGGTCCCAGAAATCCTAGAGGAGTGGCTGCCAGGGACTCGGACTTGACAACTCAGCTGGGTGCTGGGTTGATGTAAAACAAGTGTTGGCAAAGGAGAAACAGGACGGCCATGCGCCTTGGAACAATCACTTTGGAGTGTAATTTGGCAACAATGAAGAAAGTTGAAGATGAACGCATGAAGATTTTCTTTACGTATGTACACATGTATGCGTGCGTGCACACACACACACACACACACACACACATCCCAAGACAATCTTCCACATAGCCACTCAGGTGCAAAAGACAACACATACCAGGATTGCACACAGCAGTCCTGTAGGTAACAGAAAAAACCCTAAACCAGAGAAGTTGGACAGGCTGATAAGCCCCATGTTTTCGCAATGGAGTACAATACAGCAGCGAATGCCATGCACGCATCCGCTGGGATAAATCTCAGAAACAAAACATTGAGCGAGAAAGCAAACTGGAGAATATCACGCACAAGAGAACATGTATGAACAACTTTCTAATGACTCGAGGCAACACAGGTGTTTACATTGGTTGCATAAACATGTAGCTAGGATATGACCACAGGTTGAGAAGTTGAACGCACATGGAGAGCCTCAGTTAGGTCATGATCGCTGCAATTATAACGGGACCTGAGGCACCGGGGCACAGCGTTGACATCTAATAAAACTGCTGGTGTCATTTCTCAAGCATGATGTCTACGTCTCAACTATTGTAGAAATAACCGTGAGCCTCCAGATGCTGTTTTAAATCTAATAAGTATTTTGCTCCCTTGTTTTCAGGTGAGGAGACATGACAGAGACAAAGGCATGAGGAAGAGCAGAGACTCTAGAGTACTGGGCAGGCGACAGTCAAGAACAGCAGTTAGCCTGCCCCACCTGGAGCAGCTGGAGCGGAGGCTGGCAGGCCAGGAATCAGCCTGGAGGGCCACCTGAGGAATGTGGCCCGAGTTCACATCATGGGCAAGAAGCCCCCAGAGCTACTCCCCAAAGCAAGTGCCAGCCGACACTGCCTAGCAGAAGAGGACAGCAGTCAGCGCCCCCCGGGTCCAGCCAGGGTCCACTGTGCAGCTGCCCCTGAACCTGCATTGGTGCCCAGGGCTGAAAAGGCGGCCACGGGGTGGGTCGCTGTCTCCTGAGGCTGTCAAGGTTGAGGTATGGGGACAGCTTTTACCAAGGTCCTGACTGTGACCCCCAGGGAACCTGGGAGCCCTTCTCCTGGTGCTCCTGCTACCTCCCCGCCCCTCCTGGCACAGCGGTGGTGGCAGCTCTGCCCAGCTCCCCGTCCCACCTCTTCTCCAGCTTAGAACCACCAGCCCCGGAGCACAGACCTCGAGCCAGTGTCTCTGCCAAACGCGCATCTGAAACCTGCCTGCTGCCTCCCGTGCACCTGGGCATCCTCAGGCTTTGGCCCTGTCCCCAGCTCTCCTTCCAGGTGCTCACCACCAGGGTCATTCCACCTCCTGGCTCTCGCTTCTCTTGGTGGAATGTCACCCCCCAAATCTTTCAGAGCCACACTAGGAAATATGACACTGACTGGTGACAAGGAAAGACAGTCCTCACTATTGATTACTACTTTTCAGACAGGAGTATTCCCACACCGGGGGGAGCTGCTTATGGAGGGCCAGCTGCATTCTGCCACCCAGCCTGGATGTCCTGTAGCACCAAGGACAGGAAAAGGTAGAGGAGACCCAGGTGAGTCTAGGCAGGTACCTGGGCTGGGCTGGGTCCCCCAGCTCCATCGGGGCCCAGAGGGGGCAGGTTTCTCTCCTTCTGGTTCTCAGGTGCCTCTGCCCTCCCTGTGCCATCTGCCCCAGCATCCATCCTTCCCCTGGCAGTGCCTGGTAGCTGCTTGGCTTCTCTCTGGAGGATCCTCCTGCCTCCTCCTGCCCTCTCTGAACCTGGTTATTGCCTTTCTAACAGGCGAGTCCCGCCCCACGCCCTCACTGTTCTTCTGCCTGCTGGAGGCCCAATCACCGCCAGCCCTAACGGAGCTTTTAATAGGTATGTTAACAGAGCATGAGCTCGCTTTCACCTTTTGAAAATGTCCCCTACTAGTGAAAAGATGCACATCCATGTTTGTAAGTGTGTATGTCAGCTATACCCTGGAGACTGAACACACCCAGAATTTAAGATTTCACAATTCCAGGATATGGGAAACAGAAAAGTAATTCCACACAGGGCACGTTCCAGACTAAGGCATGTACTAAGGAGGTGCGACGCTGTAGCCCAACTCTGCAAGCTGCGCCGGTGACCCCTGCAACAGTGGGCTCAGGAAGTCCCAAGGCATCGGGAAAATTCCTAGACACTGAGGAGGATGGTGTGACTTTCACGGGCAGTGACTCCTATTGTGGCAAAGAGAAAATACGCCATCAGGAAAGATGACTTCTGGGTGAAAAAAAAACAAACACAAAAGCATTCAGATCATTGTACTAATTATAATCCCAATCAATGGATCAAAAATGAGTTCTAGTCACCTACGAGGGCATTATTCTCTAGGTCTCTGATAGAAGCCAATGCAAAGAAAAAAGTGCATTTTCCAGGGACTCACTGAAACAGAGCAAATCAGACAATCGCCTTTCAATCAGCTCATGCTCTCCCCTTATTGGCCTCATGTCCGTAGCTGCCTTTTTGCTACATGCAAATAGTTGCTTTCTGCGGGATCTAAGCTACATATCTACAGAGATGAAAGAACAGGGATGCATTCTTAGCTGGAACAAACAGACCAGAAAAGGGAGGGGGGTGGTCATTTCCTCCCCCCACCCCCACCCTTCACTAAGTGTCATGAACTTCCAGATTACAGAGGTCATTCTAAGATTAGGGAAGTGAAAAATCAATGGATTGGGAGGGAACGAGAAGTGAGGCAGAAAGGAAAATCCTTTTAGTATATGATGGAAAACAAACTGATAAGCAGCCATATCTCCTTATTAAGGCCACTCAAAGTCGGGCCTGTAGGCTATTTACTCAGGTCCAGAGGTAAGTACAGAAATTAGGAATAAGACCATTAGGAATCTTATGCAACAATTAAAATAAAATCCACTGCTTCCAATAATAAGAACAATTGGGTGCTTCTGTTTTCTATGTCTTTAGGTTTTCAACTTGTTTCTTTAGTTTGCTTTTATTGTTTTTTACAAATATATCACTATGCAACATACTGGCAAGTTTTTTTAATTGGCATACAGATGGTTTGAAAATAATTGCTCTCTATGACTCTTGAATATTTAAAGACAAATGTTTTGTGACTTTCGAATGATTTTCTTAGTTGCACAGAAATTTGCAGATTCACTGCCCAAAATACAGATTTGCCAGCCAAGAAGTGGTGATGGGGAGGAGGGGTAGAGGGGAGATGTGTTGGTTTCCAAAAAGCTAAAAGACAGAAACTGGGAGCATAAAAGGTTTCCACCATGATGTCTGTAGTCCCTGGGTCCCAATTCAGAAAGCAACAACACAAGTTACCAGGGCAAAGATGACCAAAGCCAGGAGAACAGGTCACTACAGCCAGGTGCTGGCTGGCATGGTCCCCACCCACGGCTTCCTGGGTGCTGCAGAAACCCTCCTAGCTGACACAACTCCATCTAGGCAGCCTCCAGGAGCCCAGGGGCACCTTGAACCCGGGGCAGAAGAACAGACTCGCTAACAGAGAAACAGGGACCTGCCATCTGCCCAGAGGAAAAGGAGGCTAATCACCCACGTCTACTACCAGCTTAGGCCAAGGATGGGCTCACAGGGGTGTGGCATGAGACAGACCCACGGGCCCCCTCAGTCTCCATCCAAGTCCTGGTGTTGGCAAACGACACAGCCCAGGCTTGGGAGGAGGAAAGAGGGGAGGAAGACAATTAAGCATCCAGCCATTCATTGTGTGACTTCAGACATCGCAACCTCATTTCAAAGACGTTCAGCTGCTTCGCGAGCCACAGAGGATCTGTAACAGTCAGCCCTGACCACAGGCTCCAGTCCCATCTCGGCCTTCAGTGTATCAGTCAAATCAGTCCACTTAGCTGTACCCCATTTTCCTACCTGCAAAATGGAAGCGTTGAGCCATGTGATCTCACACACTGCTGAGCAACACACAGGCACCTCCCACGTGGTCTGAGGACACAGGTGCGCCCAGCGGAACCCACGGAGACCCAGTGTTCCTTCCCCCAACTCCCGCATTCTAGGGTTCTGTATTGTGTACTTTCACTTCTACCCGCCAGTGTTTCTAGGTTTAATTATTTTTGCCAAAAATTACGATAAGGAAAATACGGGTACCACATGTTATAAACAAAGCTAAACTAAGAAAATGCATTACACCAAACCTCTAATTTATGAAACAATTTAGAACTGATTAATGTACAGATTTATAAAGGAATTCATTTCAAGGTTTCAAATCATTTCAAGTAACAAATCCTACAGTTCACATAATAACGATTACAATATTTATCGAGCATCAGCTAGTTATATTCCAGGTATTGGGCTAAGTTGTTTCATGTCTAACATCCTTTAATTTCAACAAGCCTATGATGTGGAGAACATCTCATTCCCCTTTTACAGCTGGAAACAGCTGAGGCTGAACGAGCCCAAAGCCCCACAGTAAATGAAGGACCCAAGCTATGAAGTCCGCACTCCGAGGCTCAACCTCCTTACCAGTACACACCTGTCCACAGATGGCAGTGGTGGCAGTTGGCAAAGGCCATAACCATTTTCGTAACTACTCAAACAAATGACAAACACTACATGGCACTTACATGCCTTGAAACTCCACGCTTAGTTCCCAGTTAGCACGGTGACCGCTGGAGGATCTTTCTACTGTACGCTGGTTGTCCTGATTTCAAATATCTTAACACAAAGCCATCCGATGCTCCCAATGCATCCACTCTGCAAAGAGATGCAATGGTGCTCCACTCCTCCCCAACCCAGGCCAAGGAGGGAGACCAAGAAGAGTAGTGATTTCATCATACAGGAGTGCAGGGGGGAGCAGACCTAGCTCTTCGGCATGACTAACTTCTGCAAGAGGGAGGCCACCAAGCCCTCCAGAGCACCGGGAGGGTCTGGGGATTGCCTCAGCGCCCACCGGGCTGGTGGAAGCCACAGCCCTTTAAGCAACCAGCTTTCATGCTCTTAGCAACACTCAGCAGCAGGCCAGTGCTGGAAGGCCTGGGCCAGGAGCTCCCTTGCTGAGCCCACACATAGTAGTCAGCTCCCTCGGCCACACCAGGGAGCCCACAGCTGCACAAATCGGGGCGCTCTTTGCATTTCAAGCCCACCTGCCAACAGAAGCCCCGGAGTGCTGGCTGTCCCCAGCCCAAGCCTGCCCACGCATGACCCGGGAAGCACTTGGGTCTCACAATGTCCCTGGCCTGTTCCTCTAGCTCCCAGGACAGGTGGCTGCAGCCTGGCAGCACTAGGACCTGGGCTCTGGGCTCAACAACGCTGAGTTCTGCATCCACACTTATCCGGGGATGTGACCCTTGGCATAGGAGAAACATGTGCATGTTTGTGTGTGTGTGTGAATGTGAGCACAAGTGTGGGTGGATACCACCCACCCCTGCAGGGGTGCTTTTAGGTCCAGCATTGTTGGACGTTTACTTAGAATCATCAAACAAGAGTCCCAGGTTTCTCCACTGAGGAACAGGGGAGAAGCCTGCATAGCTGTTTTTCAGTCCCCAATTTTCCAGCTCAAACAAAAATGCATGTCCCTCAGCAACTGGATCCTGAAAATACTGTCACTTGGTGCCAGGGGGGTGCTGGAAATATCAAGGGGGCCACTTTATAAAATATGACTGTTTAACCACTCTACTGTATACCTGAAACTAATGTAAAATAACGTCACGTGATACGAAAAGGGCGGCTTCCTTAGAATATGTGAAAAAACAAAACGAAACGCAACAAAACACAGAACTGGCCCCGTCGAGGGGTTGATTCCCAGCCTGCCACTCTCTCCAGTTCATTCAGAACAAACTGCCGGTGTTTCAAGAATCTGAGAAATGCCACCGGACAGACAAGCCAGTGACACGGAACTGCTGTCTGGGAGGTGAAGAAGAGCGTCAATGAACAGACTGGTTATACTGAGGCGAGGCCACCTTCATGCGGAGAGGGAGGGGCCACCGGGCAGCAATACAGAAGGACGTCCTAATGACAATTACAGGCAGCACTGGACTCAGCAATCAACACCCTTTCCCTTCCAAAACTCAGAGAGAAGCACAGCCCCAGGCCCACATGAGCACAGCGCGCTGAGGTTCCCAGGCCCCCGTGGCCAAGAGAGAAGACTCGCCCCCTGACTTCGGTCTCCACCGGACAGACTCCTTGAAGCGCGGGTACCGTTTTGCGAGACCAGCCCATCGGCAGGCCCCAAGCTCGTGTCCCTGTTTTCAGTTTCCTTCCTGACCCTGGATTTTAGAAGGAAGAACGGTCCTGTTGAACAAAGCCTGGATTCCAAATCTTCCCCATTCCGCCCGCAGTGACTACAGCAGCAAGGGCCCAGGCTCCAGCCGTGGGTGCCCTGCGGGAACGCGCATCTGCTGGGACCGGTGCGAGGGTGAATCAAGTAACGGAGTTTAGTCACCAAACCCAAATTCTTGCACTCAGCACGCACACAGCAAGCACTCAGACTGTGGGACCGCTGGGCACCCTTGCTCTTTGTTTTAATACGTGCTCAGTGAAATACACAACGAGTTTCCCAAGTGCCCGGTCCCTTCATCCTGAACCCCTCGCATGGTTTAAGGAAAACCAGACCATATGGTTCAGATTTCCCGTGCAAATAAATCAGCATAAATGTTTGTTCAGGAGAAACTGGCTTAGGCTCTCATTTTGTATGGGTCTTTTTATCCCTAGTCCTAAAATGTTAGCTACAATAAGAATAAAAGCTAGCTGTGTTTTGCTAAGGGGAACGAAGCTCAGGCTTAACTCCTTCCGTCCCTGATGGACGGGGGGTGGGGGTGTCTCTGATCATAGCTAAGGGTGTCCTCTCTGGCCGCAAGCCACCTGCACAGGACCTGGGAGTGACAGGGAGAATCCACCCCCAGGAAAGGCAGAATCTACACAGAGCAGGGAAGTCCCACAATAAGTAGCTGGCCAGGTAGTGCTGCTGCTTAGAGCGTTGCCCCGATTTTCCAAGGTTTAGGTTTGTTCCCTGATCAGGGCACGCACAAGAATCTACCAATGGACGCATAACATAAGTGGAACAACAAATTGGTATTTCCCTCTCACTTGTTGTAAAAATCAATAAATAGAAAAAAAGGTTTAAAGAAGAAAGGAGCTCTTGATTCCCGAGGTGCATTAACGAACGGCAGGATCGGTGGGCTCCTTGCTTATCTCGGGACCCAGGCAGGTAGCGGCTAAAGGTCGTGTCCTCCGTGAACCCTCCAGCAGTCAGGGATGCTGACTCCTCTTTTCTACACATGCAAGGTGGGAAATGCAGTAACTGTACAGTTTGGTGCTGTCATCTCAATTTATGCGCAGGCACCCGCAGTTTTACCTACCACTGCCTCTGTGCGATCAATATAAACGCTGACGTGGTATAAAGGGTGGGAAAAGGCTCGGTATTATCATGAAATTGTGACATCTTGAAAGGCTTGGGGATACTCCCAGAGGTCCACAAACACATGTTAAGTACTGCTGTGTGACTCAACAGAACATCGTCTCACACCAAAAGGTATATAGTTTTACGATTCCATTCATACACCAATTCTGAAGCAGACAAAAATAACCTATGGTGGAAAAATACTGGAAATGTGGCGCTCTGAGGGGCGTGACCGGGGAGGGATCACGAGAGAACTTTCTGAGGCAATGACAGCGTTCAGCAGGGTATCTCCATCTTTCTCCAAAATGCACCAAAAATGAGATTCGTGCAGGGTTCCTCAACCTCAGCATGACTAAAGGTGGGGGCTGGGTAATTCTTTGGGATGGGGTCTGTCCTGTGTAGTTTGGGGTGTTCTATTCACTGCATACCTGTGGCATTTTGGTTGTGACAGCCACAAGTGCCTTCAGACATTGCCCAAGGTCACCCAAAGGGTAAAATCACCCCTACTTGAGAACCACCTGGTTAACGGGAAGGATGGATGGATGATAAAGCAAATACAGTAAAATGTTAATGATGTCAGCTTGGTGGGTGGACGGGAGTCCACTGTACAAATCAGTATCACTTACTGTTTGAATTTTTCCAGATTAAAATTTGAGTAAAAATGCTATCCTTTTGTTGTATATTTGAATCTATACAATGTTATATGTCTATCCTTATATTTCACTGTAAAAAGATCAATTTAAAAGTGTGACTGTTGCAGGTAATCTTTTTGCACTTAATATATTGCTCAGATTTATACATATTATCATTGCACGTCATTGTAGTTATTAATTTGATCTCGTTTGAAAAAGTTCCACTGTGTGAAAAATTCTATAATTATCCATTCTCCTTCCAATAAACATCTGGGTTATTTCAAGTTTCTGCTGTTACAATGCTATGCATATGCTTGTGTGTATCATTTGTAACTCAGTCTTATTCATTGATTTTTCTGCCTGTACCTTCATATTTAGATAAGGCTCCACTCTGAGATCAGATAAAAATCCACCTATGTTGTCTCCTAGCCCTTCCCGTTATTTTCTACAATAAATTAGTTAATGCCCCTGGAGTACAGGTTGGTATCTAGCCTTGTTCATTCCATCACCATTTGTTAAGAGATTCTTTCTCCCCTTGCTAAATTCATACATAGTATTTCTTAATTATTACAAGATACCTCTTCCTACATTCTTGCTACACAGATGAAAGAAGCAAGAATACTCTCCAGAACTAGTCTTCAGCTCTGGGAAGAATTACTAGCCATGCTCTGCCTCGCACCAAGCCTTTCATGTGCCGGATCTGACCACACCAATTAAAGTTCAATTAGCTCAGTTCTAGCCAGGCCTAGAACTCAAGACTCCTGATCATCCATGGATAAAAACAGCATTTTACGGTGTGACTTCAAAACCCAGACTGGACTCTCATAGCCGTTCAGCTATTGAGTCTGTCAAATGAGAAGCTGAATAGAAATGCAAAGACTCAGGAATAGCAAGAGTAGGAGAAAGAGGAAAAATGGTTTCCCTTCCAAAGTCAGAGGAAGTCAGGCCACCTCTGACCCCAGAGCCACAGGCTCATTATGAAGATTTCTGAGGATTTCAGAAACGAGGGAACTTTCCAAGGAGGCGGTCCTTGGCTTTGCTCATTTTTTCCTTTGCTTTCACGGGTTTGACCCCACACGTCTTGTTGGCACCATGAGCTCCCTCTTTGCTGTGACTGTACTGCTATTTTGAAAATATTTGAGTACAGACTGCACCATTTCAAGACTGGAGAGAAAAATTTTAATTTCCCATTAAGAAGAGTTATGTCTACAAATGCAACTGACACCATGCGCCTCCCCAGATACCAGCTGATGGGAAGGCAGTTATTACGGGTCACACCAAGCAAATGTTGGGTCTTTATGGCCACTGCGTGTCCCTGGGGCCTGCTCCTTCCCACCCCCTTCTTTCCCAGGCTTAAACTTGAGCGTCCTGAAGAAAACCGAGGACGCTGAGCCGTGTGAAATTCGTTACCCAGGAAGGACAAAATGGCTCAGGCTGGGGTCCTCCCTCCCCAAGCCTGTCTACACCCACCCCTGTCCCCAAAACTCACACCCTGCACTCGGAATTCCATTGTTTGGAAATTCTGTGGCTTTCTGAAACAATGTTGGTGCTGCTGGTAGTTAAAGCAAACCAGCTGCAAAGTATCAACCTCTTTTTGCAAGAGACAGTATTTTATGCCTCAGAGAACAAATCTCAACCTCACCCATAACCGCACACAGGCTCACACACACATACTTTTCTTCGAACATCAAGTGGTCACTGTCTTATTCCTTCAGAGGCTGACTTGGGAGGGTACTCTCCTCCTCTGCCTGCTCAGTGGGAAATCCCTGTCCCAGACGACTGATGGCTCTCAAATTTCACACCCAGGTCCCCCTCACCCGCCCCTCTCCACTCCTGTTGAGCTGGGGGATGAGGTCCCCCAAATGCAAAGCTACAGGACAAATGAAAGGAGCAGCAGATGTGAAGACAGCGGACTGATCCTCGGGTCCCTTTACCTCTCTGAGCCTCAGTTCCTGCATCTGTGAAACACGGATCCAGTCACAGTAATTGGTACCCTAAAACTCCACCGGATTACTGTGCCAGTTACACGGGAATATTTATGAAAGACGTCAGTGCGACTTAGTACTGCTGGTTCTTATTACGATCCATCTGTACTGTCAAGGGCAAGACTAGTAATTCCTAAGGATGAAAACACCACCCTGTTCTTACATTGTTCCCAAAGCCCCCAAATGCCCCAGCAGTGCGTTTCAGAGCAGATTGGACAGCCTGCTCCTCGGAGAGGCAACGGAGCTCCATGTGAAGACCCCGGCGAGGGCCCTCCTGAAGGCCAGCGGTCCTGCGGGGTCCTCACCCCCAGGAAGCCTCCAACGAAGACTACTGACGGAGCCCACCAGAGTCGAGGCTGTTCAGAGCTGTCCCAAGAAGTAAGAGAAGGTGTACTCAGCCCCAAACTCCAAAACCGACGGAGAGCTAGCCGGGGAGTCACTGCTCTCTTCCTGTCACAACCGATAAGAGAGCTGGCAGGACAAGCAACCACCTGAGAAGACACAGCAAATTCTCTGGTTTCTAACCTAGGCAGGTGTTTGGGGCCTCCTGCAGGGACAAAGCCTTCCCATCTCAGAGGGACATGGAGGACCTGCCCGAGGTCAGAATGGGATGCTCCTGCCCCTCAGGAAAGGGCACCACCCCAGAAAACAGCGTGTCCCCCACCCTGGGGCACACACCGTCTTGGGAGGACCCATGTCAGGGCGGCAAGGTTGGAAATGCCAGCAGGAACCAGAACAGGGTTTCGGGTCTGGCCCAGAGGAGCTTGTCAAGAAGTACAAAAGGCAGCAGTGAGCGGCCAAGAACTTTTTTAGTGGTTCCTTCTGCCCCAAGCTCCTTTTTCCAAATAGGCCCATCCTGTTGGTTAAATCACAGCCTTGGAAATACAGGGCCCTTCCCGCACACCCAGGCACAATGCACACTGGTTTATTAGATCTGCAGCGCATGTGTGAAATGCACAGTGCAGTGTCCGTCCCTAAGCTGTCCCGTCTGCCGCATTCCAGACAGCACTGTCAGCTCCGAGTCTCCCAAGCTGGAAAGGGGCAGAAAGGGCAGCCCGGGTCCTGTTCTTCCACAGGTATATGCAGACGTCCTGGCAGACTGGGAGAAAGCCTTCAGGGCCTGCACCCAACACCCTCCTGCTCTTTCTCAGCCACCCTCTCTGTTCTCCTGCTGTCCTTCAGGTAGGCAGAAAGGTAAGCAGGAGGCAGAAAGGGCCATGGAGTGGCCTTCAGTCCAGGGGTGACCGCCACTCATTCTACGCCTGCTTGACTCGTGCAAACCAGACTGAGGGCCATCCCCATCAGCACAGGTAGCCGTAACGCACCCCACTGTGAAGCCACAGGTATGTATGGTCTGTCCCCCTGACCCAACTTCCCTACGGGGGTACATGCACACACAGCAAGACCTGGACCTGCTGGGACTCCCACGACAGCCTGCGGGTCCCGAGGGGCCTGGCCATGGCTTCTGCCCTTTGCCTGCTGCCCAGGACAGACCTGTAGGGTCAGCCCACTTCAGAGGCACCATACAAAAGGGACAAAGCAAAATGGCCAGATTGGGCCACTCAAGTGGGAATTTGGAAAGAGTGCTGGACCAAGTCCCAATTCCGCCACCACTTGGTTAATTTGGAGCAGCTCATGTACTCTCCCTGTGCCTCTGGTCCTCATTTGTAAAACTGGCCGATAGGCAAAGCTAATGGGCAGGATGGTGATGACCAGATGAGAGAGAAGTAGGACAATTACTGGTAGGTATTACTGCCATTACCATTGAGCCTGTGTCCTTGGGCAAGTCGCAAAGCCACTCTGAGCTTGTTTCTTGATAAACAGGGTTAATAACCGTAACCAGGCAACCACTCAGGATTTGGGGGGGCGGGGGGGAGCAAGAGGGGTCCAAAGAGTCCACATCAGGAAGAATACAGGTGTGGTAATGTTCATTTAAAAGAAAATTGTAATTAAAAGAGTAAAAATCATTCATTGCACAAATTTTAAAGAGGAAATTTCAGAACTAAAACCATCTCTCCTCAGCACAAAGTTTCCTTTGGTTTGCTGTTAAAGTGGATGTAGGTGTTTGTTGCTGGTTTATTTTTATTTTCTTAAGCATTTCCATTTTTTCTCCCGTCAAGTTCCATCCGTTTAGAGGAAATGGGGCCTCCATCAGAGGGGAATTAGAAACCACATCCCCGTCCCCAGATGAGTGCACAGCAATGGGGGTGGGGCTCCCTGGTGAGCTGCCCCCACCTCCCAGTGGGCAGAAAGGGCCCTGGGCTGGGTCAGGACACACCCGGACTCCCTGAGCTCTCAGAAACACAACAGATGCATGGTATGTGGTCTCAAGAGGGAACAAAGGCAAAATTAAAACATTTTCATGTTCAACAGTTTTTAAAAAAAAATGTTATGCTCCAGTTCAGGGAGGAATATAGTCTTCCCTGAAGATCATTAAATATTGCTAAAGCTTACAACTCCCTGACTTTGCAAAAAAACAAGGTCAAAGTATACACCGACATAGTGCAGGAGTAGCGGGTGTTGGGCTCCAAAAGGACCCCCCCCTCCCCCGGCTGATGGAATGGCTGACGGAACAAGCTCTTCTTCATTTAAAATCCAACGCTGATTCCAGGGAACATCAAAGCCCATTTTCCAAAAGGCAGCAATAAATCAAATTTTCTTGCCTGCGTGCAATCTAGATTTAGCTACTTAGTTCATCTTAATAAACAAGTTACTCATTCAAAAGAAAACAAATGAAATGTTTTGCCTTGAGGGACAGTTTTATTTTTAATAGTTTGGTGCTGCGGTGACAGAAGAAATATTCTGCGATGTGAATTGTCTTTTGTGCTTCCGGTGCTCTCAGGGGTGGGCTGGGTGGAGGGTGGCTCGTACCCTGCCCAGTTCCCCCTGTCTGAGCATCAGATCTCTCTCTGCTTCTCTCCTCGTCACCACAGCTAGATATGCTCTTGCTTCACGGAAAGAAATGGTGCTTTATCTTCATAAGATATCAATGCAGGGCTGGGTGATTTAGAGTCCTATTATTATTTTAAAGCAAGTCATGCCAACAAAAATGGAACTCAAGGAGAAGGTACCTCTCTTAAAGAAACAACAGCTCATACAACAATTTTCAAATATGAAACCTTGAAGGATTAGGTCATGCCAACATGACTCCATTCTAAATGATAAAGTAGAGGGCACATTTTCAAATTATTTTCAAGTCTCTAAAGAAATACAAAAACACCGAGATGATACTCAAGGACGCACTTTCTATTCTCCCCCAGCTTCCCAGGTCCCAAATACATCTTTAAAGGGCTGTAAAGACTCCCCAGAGCAGGGATCAGGCTCAATTCCCTTTTGTGGCCCCAAATGAGCACAATGCTTGTCACGGAGCAGACACTGTGATGGATGGATGAACGGACGGACAGACGGACAGAGATGGACGGATGAATGGCTAGACTAACAAATGAAATGAACCCTCAGAGGAGAAAGGGTCTCCGTTGGCTTTTAGAAATGGAAAGGAACAAAGTTCTGTCTTCACATCCCTGATGAGAGTATGTCTTTTGTGACCAAGCACCATCGCCTCCTTAGTCCCAGGGGTGAGTTCAATATTCAAAGGTTCTGTTCTTCTCAGGAACTGAATCTACATTCCAAGAATTCTTCCCAACACCCTCACAGCATTCCAGTGAGGTGTGGTTGCTTGGACCAAGTCACCTGGGGGCACCTGCCTGACCATTTCTGCCACTGAGCACAAACCAAACCTGGCCCTGACTAGTGTGGCTTCAGGGGTTGCGAGTCATCCCACAAAGCAAAAGGCCGCCAGTTCAATTTCTGGTCAGGGTACATACGAGGCAACTGATCAAGATTTCTCTCCATCTCTTTCTACCCTCCTTTGCCTCTCTCTAAAAATACAAATAAAATATATTTTTAAAACTTGGGGTCACCTTTCATCATTGCCTGAGACAAGTATAAATAGCAGGTAAAGAGTTTTTAGTCTGGATGGGCACAGGACCCGAACAGACATCTCTCTGAGGAAGGCATACAAAGGGCCCAGAGGCGTATGAAAGAATGCTCAACATCACTAGCCATCAGAGAGATGCAAATTAAAACCACAGTAAGATACCACCTCAAACCTGTCAGAATGGCAATCATCAACAACTCAACAAACAACAAGTGTTGGCGAGGATGCAGGGCAAAGGGAACCCTGGTGCACTGTTGGTGGGAATGCAAGCTGGTGCAGCCACTGTGGAAAACAGTATGGGGTTTCCTTAAAAAACTAAAAATGGAACTGCCTTTTGATTCAGCAATTCCAATACTAGGACTATACCCAAAGAATCCTGAAACACCAATTCATAAGAACCTATGTACCCCTATGTTCATAGCAGCACTAATTTTACAATAGCCAAGTGCTGGAAACAGCCTAAGTGCCCATCAGTGGATGATTGGATGAAAAAACTTTGGTACATTTACACAATGGAATACTACACAACAGAAAATAACAAGGAACTCCTACCCTTTGCAACAACATGGATAGAACTGGAAAGTATTATGCTTAGTGAAATAAGCCAGTCAAAGACAAATACCATATGATCTCACCCATTACAGGACAATAATGAGCAAAACAAGCGAGCAAGCAAGCAAAATAGAACAAGACACATGAATACAATGAATAGACCTTCAGTGGTCAAGGGGGAGGGGGAAAGGGGGAGGAGGAGGCAAAGAAGGGGAGCAGTTTAGTCAAGGAACTAGCATGGAAGAACCATGGACATGGACAACAAGTGGGATTGACTTTGGTGGGGAGTGGGTGGGTGGGGAAGGGGACAGGATGTAAAAAGGGGATGGATGTAATACAACAACAATAAAATAAAATTTTTTTTTTTTAGTCTGGGAGAAGGAGGAGAAACTTGAGAAGAGTTCAGGAAAAACATTTAAACCAGGAAAAGAACAGTTCTCAGTGTGGTCCAACTTAAATGTCACCTCCTTCATGACGCCTTTCCTTAATCGGCCCCTCAGACATGGGGTCTCCCTCTTCAGAGCCCCCAGATATGCAGCTTTGTCTCTGTCAGCACCTATCACATCCTGGCTTCTATCATAGCTACCTATGCATTTGCTTTCTCCTCCCAGACTTCCATTCGACCATAAGCTTCCTAGAAACTCAACTACATCTTAACACATCTTTGTTTTGTTTTGTTTTTAAGAGTTCCTGGCCTAAGCGCCTGAACATGATCAGCACTTAGAAAATATCTCTTGATTTATTGTAATTGAGTTGAGAGTGAAAAAAAGGACAGATGCAAATTATAAACTGTGAGGGAGCCTGAAGGATTCTAGGAAAACAGGACTCAAGCTTTAAGTCAACAATTTCAGGGAAGAATAAAAGGAAGATGGAATAATGAAAACAAAATATCCAGGTTATAGATGCTCAGAAGAAAGAAAAAAAAAAATCACACCAGAAAGTGGAGGAAATTAAAATGTTACTTTTCTTTACTAATTTTCATGTTAGAGAATCATACTATAAATATATGCACCAACATCAAAGATTCCTATTCCGATTTGGCCTCAGAAGCCAACGAAGAGAAATTTAACACTGACAACAGGAAGCTGGGCATTTATCAACTCAAGTAAAATGGGGTCACTTGGGTAACGTAAGAGCAAATACAACCCATCCTAGGTGGCTTTTCTCTTAACATTTCTCTTTAGATGGTACTCAGCTCTGCTCCACTATAATTTGGGAGTTCTACCAGGTAGGAAAAACATCCTCGTTTGCTTGGAAATTAGATGATGGATAAGCACTGGTGTGAGTGCAAAGAGGATTTGGGACCCCTTGGGTTGAAGTTCTTGAAGCTCCTTCACTTTACAGAGAAGGTGAAAAAGCAGGTGCTGGGTGGGCATTTTCCTTCCAGCCCCCAGAAACCAAGACTGAGATGGTGATGAGGCTCCTAAGTACAAAGTCTGGCTTCCAGTTCAGGCCCAGGTTCTGAAACCCTGTTAGGAATGTGGGCAGATGTACCAACCTCCAGAGATAAAAAGGCCCAGACCTTCTGGACATAACAAATCAACGCAGAGAGAAGAGCTTTCTGGGCGCAGGCATTTCTGCGGCACCTGCGGTCCTAACACACGCAGACACACACCCGTGAGAACACGAGGCTCTGCCTCCGTTAAGGAGACACCTGGTGTGCACAGGGCAGCATTCAGCCCAGGGGTTCCTGGGGCCCTCAGCCACTGAGCATCTGTCTCAAAGGGGCCCCTCGCTTAACAGGTTTCCAACAAATTATAAAGTCAGAAGTTCACGTCCCATCCATATGTCCTTCCTTCCTGTGAAATAAATTATCCCGCTAAAGAAAATTTCAGCTTCTGGTCCCTTTGCAAAAAAAAAAAAAGTCATGGGAAGGGGTGCAAAGGACTGTGGAAGTTTCACTGTATGGAAAGGAGCCAACCTGAGAAAAGCATGCGTTCCAGATGTCACCAACCTCCGATGGTTACACCTCAAGGTGGCCTGAGGTTCCACCCCCCCCATCAGGAAATCCCACAGCCAAGTGCATCTTCCTGTCCAGGCACTGCATTCTCATTATCTAAATAAGGAGTGAAGAATGGGAGAATCAAAAGGTCCTGCACGGGGCCACGCAAGAGTCCACGCAGCGTAAATGCTTTTTAATGATGGCGACAGGTGACCGGGACTTGGCGGGTGATTTACGGCCCCAGGTCCAGGGAGTGACAACCATGCTGGCTCTGTCTTCCTTCCCTGGCCCCTCCCCTCCCTTCTCCCCAGGCAGGCTAGGGCTGCCGGAGGCCGGCTCTCCCATCTCTGAACCCCACCAGTGAGCCCAGGAGGGACGGAGAGCATGCTGACCCCTCTTCTCAGAGGACAACAGTTCACTCCGAAAGAGGCTGAGAAATGGAAAGCCCCTGAGCAGGCGCTGCAGGGTGCAATGCTTACCTAACCAGGCAGCAAGTGAGAAAAGAAGACGCTCCCACCAGGGGCTCCATGAGACAAGTAGCCTGCAGTGGTCACACGACCCCTCTCCAGGCCCCCTGCCAGCCTGTGAGTCCATCTTTGGGGTTAATTGTGGTAACTGAGCCCCATTACGGCCTCGTTAATTTCCTTTCCCCCTGAAGGTCCTTTCTTAAAATCTGAGATTGACCTAAATTGTTCCAAACCAAAAGGAAGTCAAAACTGAACTAGGTTAATTGAATAAAAGAATTCTCTAGCTACATGAAGGTCCCCTGCCTCACCCTGCCATCTTGGGAAGCCACACTGAGTTTAAAGGGTATCAGCCAATAGGCCTGAAAGGCACTCATGGTGTTCATTACTTTGAGCCTTCAACTAACTGGGTTAACCTCTCCGTCAGTGTTAGCTCGGGGGAGAACACCCATGCATGATGGCTGGGGTCCCTTTGTAATTGCACTCATGAAAAACGCCAGCTGTGGAATAATTGCGTTCAATGCATGGGTATTAAGTGCTCGTTAATGTGGCTGGTGCTGCATGAAAGAGTGACCTGCGAGGAATGAGGTAAAGTAGGGCAGCTAGGTCCTGCCACAGTGACACCTCTTAGGTGACATCAGCAAAGTTGCACCAAGTGTACAGGCCGTGGGTCCAAAGCCAGGGGCAAGCTCTGAGCCCACCCATGCCAGCTGCTGGGCCGAATTCTGCTCACTGGGAGAGGCAGGCCACCCTCACCCAGGAGGATGAGGTTTGCCCATCTTCATCCCAGATGAGCTGCGTCCCAGAATGAGGACAGAGAAAACCTGCCCAACTTCTTCCCTCTAAGCTCACCCCTGGCCTCTTTGTCAGGAGGGGAAAGAACAGGAGAGGGCAGTGAGCCTGTGGAGAACGGAACGGAACATAAAGAGGAAGCTCAAGGGTATATGTATATCCATCATGACAGAAGCAGGGATGGAGAGTGGCAGGGTGTCCGGGTGTCCCTGAAATCCCAGCTCTACCTCATTCCAATTTATCACAAGCAAGCCACGTCATCTCTCTAGGCCTCCAGTTCCCAACCTTCAAAATGTAGGTGGACAATACACTTCTTTCCCAAACGGGATGTTGAAAAAGTGCTTCCAATGTAACATCCCCAAGAACTGAACCAGATGCCACTCCCGCCTCCCACATCTGGCGGAGACAGACTGTGTTGGGTGGGAGGGGCAGGGAGTGGCAGGGCCTGTGGGGCACAGCCAAGGTGCCCTGCCTTCCTCAAGCCTCCAGCCTGCAGCGGTGCGGGGAACGTCACCACTCACTGGTCCCCAGGCCCCCGCACCACGAGGAACATCCAGAATAGCTCACTTCAGGGGGTGCCTGCTGAGTGGAAAATAGAAGTTTGTGATAATGTAAGTCAGACTGCATTTTCTAAGAAACAGAAAAAAAGTTGTACCCAGGACAGAACTAAACAGCTCCTGCTGGAAAGGTCTCTCATTGTTTGTGGGTAAAGAAGAAGAGGATTCTATTTTTTTTAAAAAAGCTATTATGAACTTGCATACGCACAAAGGAGCATGACAAAGACTACAATGACCAACCCATCCCCATAATCCGGTCTAAGAAGTAAAACGTGAGCATCACATTGGAGGGCCTTGGGCAGAGGGCAGGTCCTCGAGCAGGGGGAACACGGAGAAGCAGGAGCCCCAGTTCAAACCTCACATGGGATTCTAGGAACAAAACGACATCCATGCTGTCCTCCCATGATTGCAACTCCTTGCAGTGACCGTAGGTCAAAACCAGCCTCCAAAGCCAGATCTTTTCTGGTCCCATCAAGGGCAGAAAGCTAGATGGCTGCAGAAGGGAGAAGATGAGACACCACACCTGTGCCGGCAGAGACTTCCTTCTATGTCACTCCGTGGGGCAGTCACAGGCCACCCAGGGGCCCAAACAGCTCCAGGGACCCTGCGGCGGCTGCTCCCGCCCCACACGCAGCCAGGCCAGACCCTGTTGGGCTGGAAGTGGGTCTTCTTCCCAAGGGAATGCCTCAGTTAGCAACACTTGGCTAGGCTTTCTCCTCACCAGCCACCGCTGGGGAAAAGCACAGTCCAGGCACACACAGCTGGCTGTGAGCTCAGAACCAGCCTAGTACTGCAGAATTTAGTTTTGATCCTGAAAAACGCACCTGGCTGGGGTAACCCCAGGAGCGCTGAACATCACCTGTGACTTCTGAAAGCAAGGTTGTCTGAGAAAGAAGCTCCAGGCCCAGCCACGCCAGGACAGCCCGCGTCCTGCAGCCAATGGAAGCATCTCAGAAGGGGTGTGTCTCGCGTGCCAAGCTGCCCACGCGGGGATCCGGGCACCAGTGATGTGATGTGCGCACGCAGAGAGGCTCCCGGGCTCTGGGAGTCCAGCTCGTCCTCCCTGGATGACCATCTCCTCTGGAGATGCTTTCATCACCCTGTTTCAATGGTGGCCTAACCATCAGTCATCGGATTCTGGGCCGTAAGAACTGAAGTGAGCCCTGGCTGGGTGGCTCCGTGGGTTGGAGCATCGTCCTGGACAGCAAAAGGTTGCAGGTTCAAAGGCCAGTCGGGAAGCCTACGGGAGGCAACCCACCCATGTTTCTCTCTCACACCAACTTCTCTCTCTCTTCCTCTCTCATCCCTCTCATCAATGAATATGTAACTATCCTCAGGTAAGGATTTTAAAACAAAACACAAAACTGAACTGAGATCATGCTGAACTCCACTGAGGAAGAAAGGAAACTGCCCCAAGCAGAAGAATAGTGACCTTCATTCAAGACAAGACTCAGAAGGGTCCCTTTCCCAAGCCCTGTAAAATATATAAATAATTTTAAAACCTCACAGCCAGTGAATCAATTCCAGTCCTTTCCTTGAATGTGCCATTCAAGACCCTCCGTGGCCGGCCTGCAACCTGCCTTTTCCCTTTGATCTCCAACTACTTCCTCACACCTATTTAATTCTCAAGTCCAAGCCAAAGGCATTCTTCCTGCCTTGTACACACATGTTCCCTGAACTCACTCCTGCAGTCCAACCTCTGCTCCTCGCCTACCAGGCTCTCATGCACCCTCCAGACGCCTCCCCATGAAGCCTTCCTGGCTTACCTCCCCTCCCAGACACTGAGGTCTCATTACAGTTTTTCCTTTTCCAGGTCTGCATGTTCCTCCGTCCTTGTCTTCTCCCCTCGGTTAGTTAATCCATTTGCTATCATTCTCTAACTGTCCAGGTTCTGTACAGGATCCAAGGACAGGACAGGAAAGACAAAGTCCTTGATTTCCAGGGCTTACAATCTGGCTAGGAAATAAAATCAGCAGCATCTAATAAATATCCAAAGGGCAGGATGTTGGTTTCTTCTTCATGCCCCCTGCCTGCCTGCCATGAAGCAGACAGACACAGGACATTAAATAAACACAAGAAAGCCATCCAGCGTCCATTGTAAACATATCAGGAAGGTAGGACTTGAGTGTGCCAGGCTCATGAGATCTTTGCTGGTGACCACACATAATATATATATATATATATACACACACACACACACATACGTGTATATATTTTTCAATCCTCACCTGGGGATATGTTTGGTCTTAGAGAAAGAAATGTCGATCCATTGCCTCCCCTACACATCCCAACAGGGGATGGAACCCCCAACCCAGGCACGAGCCCTGACTAGGAATCAAACCTACAACCTTTTGGTGTATGGGAGGACACTCCAACCCACTGACCCACCCAGCCAGGGTGCCACACATCCTACTTTGGGAGGTGACACTGAGAAGCAATAGCCCATAGCCACTTCAGCAAACCCTCACTCCACTCCACCTTACCTCGGAGACCCCTACACCTCCTGAAACCTTCGCTGTGTACCCTAAATATTGGCTCAACCTGGAGATTTGGGACCCTGGGTGGGAGGAAGCAAATGAAAGGAAAAGGCATTTTAGAGAGAGGTTCCCTTGCCTCCCCCAGCCTCCTTCCTCAGGTTCCCTGACCTGGGGATTCGATGCTGAGGTCACAGCTCCCCAGGGAAGAAAGCAAGCTGCAGCGGAATCAGCCAACTGGTTCCTTGCATGAGGCTCCACATGTTTATTCTACGTCCTTAGAGGAAGAGCCACCCCTGAAAATGGCCAGCTTGTGTCAATTACAGGATACAGGCCCAGTGCTGTCACGGGGGAAGATAAATGGGGACTGCAGCCCATGGATGCCGGGAACCGGCTCTGAGGGGGGCGGCAGGCTGAAAGATGTTGTTCAGAGAACCTCATTAATAAAAACTCAAAATTGTTTTCTGCAATTTTGTGCAATCATCGGTTATTTTACCCTGAGCCAAGTCAAGTCCTGTTGCCTGCCAAACTATCGTTTCGGTTTAAATTGCGGGAAAAAAAAAGTGTCCCTGGCAGAGAGGTGAGGATGGACCGGGAGCTCCAATGTGAGGGGCCTGCCTTAGCGAACAGAATTATCTGTTCAGGAAAGGAATCTGCTTAAAGGAATCCTGCAAGTGTCCAAGGCAGCACTCCAGCTAAAGCTCCTTTTGATTGATTACAATAACCAATTAATCAGAGAAAGAGAAAGGCAGAGAGAGAGGGAGAGACATTGATTTGTTTGTTCCACTTACTTATGCATTTATTGATCAAGTCTTGCGTGTGCCCTGACTGGGGATCGAACCTGCAACCTTGGCGTATCAGGACAACACGCTGACCAACTGAGCTACCCAACCAGGGCCACTAAATCTCCCTTTTGCTTCCCATTTCTCAGCTGACCAAGTAGGGTTTGTACCTGGTGTGGAAATGGCTAACGTATGATGGAAACGCACCCTTTTAACAGAAAGGGAAACAGTGATCAAAATGGATGAGTATGTGTGTGTTTGGGGGCATTGTGGGAAGGTGGGGAGAGGAAAGTGGAAACTACTAACAGCACAGAGGAAAGAAAAGCTTCCAACCCCTTAAGAACATAGGCCATCCTATGGTTTCATCCAACACGGTGCCCCAAAAATCCTGTCACGTTTCTGACAGCAGAGTCCTGCCTTAATTCCATGGATTCTATTCTTCATTCTTTCCCTCATTCACTCTGCTCTGCGCCAGCATGTGCCAGGCTTCAGGGCCACAGCTTCTTCCTCTGGGGAAGGCCCTGCGACCTCCAAAGCACAGCACACCCCATCATGCTGGTCTAGATGTGGTTGCGCCAGTCAGTCAAAGCTACCTGGACTCTGCGGTCTCTGTATTGATTGTTATAGTCCTGGCTTCCTTCTCTAGTTTCCATTCTCTATAGTGAACGTACACAATGTTTAACTTTTGTAAACAAAGATATTTTAATTTGCCACTTAAGATAAAACCTTTTCTAATTTAAGATTTTTTTTCACTAGTCCTTACCAGATATGTTTATAGATTTTAGAGAGAGGAAGGAGAGAGAAACATCAATGTGAGAGAGAAATATTGACCAGTTGCCTCCCACATGTGCCCTGACAGGGCATTGAACCTACAACCTAAGTATGATGGGGAATTGAACCTGTAACTTTTCGGTGTACAGAAATGCTGCAACCCACTAAGCCATGTGGCCAGGACTACAATTCCATTTTTTTTTAAGATTTTATTTTATTTTATTATTTCCAGTGAGAGGAAAGGAGAGAGGCAGAGAGGGAGAGAAATGTCAATGTATGGTTGCCTTTCACCTGCCTCCAGCCACTGACCTGGCTGGGGAATCGAACCAGCGACCTTTGGGTTCGCAGGCCCGCACCTTAGCCACTGTGCTACCAGCCAGGGCTACAATTACATTTTTAATGAGCAAAGCTAGAGGGAGAGGAAGTGGCCTGCATACAGGGTCCTCCCTGGCGGCGGCTGGGTCTGAGACACAGCAAGTCTTCCGAGCTGCAGCCCAGAGTAGCATCGCAACCCAGGGTGAGGGAGGGCTGTGTCCAGGCTCATTGCTGCGGGTTTATCTCAGCCTCCTTCAAGAGCCTCATCTTCCTCAACACAGCCACTGAGGTTAACTGGGCAGACCGACGCCTGCCTGCATTGCTACGTGCGGTAACTGCCTTACACCTACTCCGCAGCCTGAGGTTACCCCTTTCTTGTCAAGGACACATTATTGCACAGAGAAAGCACGTTATCTGATTCAACTACCATCTTCTAGCCCCACTGCCCATTGTCACTTCGTAGGAAAATCAGCTTAAGACGTATCACCTAAGCTGCGTTAACCTTTGTGAAAGAGTGGTAGGGGCACCCAGGACAGACACAAACGGAAGAGATGGGGACCACTCTGGGTGAAGGTATGAAGGAAAGTGCTAGACTTCACGATTCAATGACCCCATTTTCCCCACCTGGGCCGACGATTTTCCCAGAGTTATTCTCCCTGTAAACGCTGGAGGCATCAGAAGGGGCTCAGATACGTTAGGATGCCAAGTGTGGGTAAATACAAGAGAGCCCACAGCAGGCCTCCGGGGAGAAGAACTCGGATGGCTCACCACGCCTGGCCATCAGCCAAGCTTCCTCACAGGAATTGTTCCGTTTGCCCAGGACAAGCTCCAGTTGGCAAGCCACCTGGGAAGACGGGGTGGCTAGCACGCCAGCAATGGCATGAGGTTCTGTGGCTTCCCCAAGTGCAGGGAACAGTTGCGAAATGATTATGGCGGTTTAGTCTGCCATCGCATTGTTCTTAAGGTAGCTAGTGTTGCTGGTAGGGCATATTATTGTTATTCACTTCAAGCATTATTTCTCCTAGAGTCTTCTTTTCATGTGGTCTAACCCTCACTTGAGGGTACGTTTATTGATTTGAGAGGGAAAAGGGGAGAGACAGTGGGGAGAAAGCCCAAGAGATGAGAGAGACATCAATTGGTTGCCTCCTAGACCTACTCTGACCAGGGACCGAACCCGCGACCTTTTGGCGTATGGGACATTGCTCCAACGGAGCCACCTGACCAGGGCACCCTTCAATTCTTAGTCAATAAGTCAGATTATTTCTGTACCTTAGTTATTATCCTACAAGAACAGGAATTAGTATACTTTCCACACACCTTACTGCTAATAACCCTGGTGACTTACAGGACTAATTCTGGTATGCTCTGCTTAGGATAAACGGCATTGGCAAAAACAATAAGCTACAGAAATGCTCCTTTACATAGAATGTGATGAGATACCCTGGCACGCACAGAAATCAGTGGATTAGAGACTGTGTGCGCTGGAAGGTACTCGAGAGGCCTGAATTTACAGAGGATGCTAAACAAACACAGACTCCCTTTTATAGCCCCAATCAGGGCTGTTAATGAACAATTAAGGAATATCTTGGCAAATAAAAATCCTCTGCAAGAAAAGATAAAAACTTCACATTTTAAGGAGGACATTTGCTTGGAGGTTGAGATAGAGCCAGGAGAGGAATTTAAGAGCTCCTTGCACCACAAAAGATGCATTTCACTATGATTTCAAATTAGTCTAGTTCCTAGGGTGATGTTCCAAGTCATATTTTCACTAGGGCTCCAGCTGGAACATTTCAGATGTGAATAGGTATCGGCCATGGAGCTCCAGTGTAGCTTTTGGTTTTTTCCCTTCTTCCTAGGCCTGTAGTATCCACCAGCCCCTCCTGAGACCCCTCCAAGTCCCCACCCACCATTCCCCTGTTTGGCTGGCACACGAGCCCGGCTGGCACTGACCACACAGTGTGCCATGTGCCAGAAGCCAGAACGTGCCTGAGTGAAGATGGCTGCTAACTGCTGACACCCTGCAAGGTATCCGTGCATTGGCTCCCACAGCATGGGGATCGATACTTCTCCAGGAAGTGGACCCTGACCCTCACTATGTTCAAGAAACTTCTCCTGACATCCGTTCCCATGAAAGCTTCACCCAGCGCTCCCTGACCACTAAGTTCATGTGGGTGCACTAACCGCTGGAACAGGAATGTGGCCACAAAGCATCCAGGTTGTTTTCAGAGTCACGGGAATGAATGACAAGGGCAGAGATGCCAAGACATGGGAGGCTGAGAGTCAAGGGGTGGAGAAGCGGGCTAGGCCCCCGGGACAGGCGCCTGCAGGGTGCTCCGCCTGGAAGGGCCGGAAGAAGTGCGGCATGGAAGCAAGATGCTACAGCAAGTCCACTTCCTCATCCCATGAAATCTAGGTAAGTCTCCAAGATCCTTGCAAGCAGACAGATGCTAGCTGAGTGGTAACTGGGATTCCCAGTAACGTATTCCACACCTAACTGCCCCGCAGTCTGCTCAGATGCCTTGAAATCCTGCCATTTTCCCAGATAAAATTCAGAGTTGCACCTCTTGGAACACCCTAGGATGATCAATCAAGGTTTACGGAGTGAAAATCTCTGAGAAAAGTAGGGGGAGGGGACATAGGTATGGATGAAACGCCTAGGTCAGAAACCATCCTACCATTCCACCCCTCTTCCTCGTGGGCACCAAAACCAGCTTCCGTGGAACTTCAACCGACGTTCTAATGGACAGGCGGAGGTGAGAGAAGTCCCCGGTGCTTTCACAAGCTCAGACAGCTAAGTTGGGATCTGGGCTTCAGCGGGTCAGATTCAAAAGCCCACCCTCCTTCCACGAAAACCTGTAGCCTGTGTGCTCCGGGGTAAATGGGAATACATTTCAATCATTTCCTCGGAGCAAATTTGGTGAGGTAGGGACGCTCAAGAAGGGAGCCCGGCAGTGAAGACAGCATGCAGGGTCACCAGGGGCAGTGACACCAAATGAGCTTCCTCCGCAAGCAAGACCTCCCAGGTCTTAGTAATAACAGTGAGTGGCGCCCATGCACAAGGGCTCGCAGGGGGATGGGGGGTACAAGGGACCAAGTCATTCAGCATGGGGTAATTGAGTACATATGGCCAGCCTAGCCATCCTGAATAGAGCTCCTCTGTTATCCTACTACCCTAAGGCCGCAAGACCCATAGGCCTCCTGCCTTGCAATCTTCAGGTGGACTTAGAAAATAGCAACAACCTAAACAAGAGCAACCTTAAAACCCCTCATGGGAAATAAAAGAATTCTTCCTAAAGCAGAAAGTCTAGCTGCCCTCCCAGAGACGATCACGCCCTTGTGGTGAAGTACAGTTAGGGTTAAAAAAAAAAAAAAGTATCCCTGTTTTTGTAAATCCCCACAGAAGCTTGGCAAAAGTGGGAATGAGTCCCCTTACCCCACTCACCCCTAACGAGGAGGCATGTTTCCATTTTACGACAGGCTTTAAATAGTAGGTAATGACTTCTGGTAATGGTTAGCTTTGATTTCTTCGGGTCGTGAATCTAAGGAAGTGGAAAGCTGGTTTTATGTTCAAGCAAAGATCTAAGACCTAGAATTACAAGTCATTTATTGTAGTTTGCCTCTAGGTGGTTGTCTTTTAAAGTTATAAAGGTGCAATTATCCAGGTGGCTAATAACCTTGCTGAATGCAGAATTCCAGTGGTCACAGAGAAACCCTGGGCGGGGCTGAAGGGTAGATGGACCCTGGCTGGGTAGCGCATTGGTTAGAGCCCTGTCCAGCTACACCAAGGTTATGGGTTTGATCCCAGGTCAGGGATAAGAAGCAACCAATGAATGCATCAAGAAGCAGAACAACAAATCAATGTTTCTCTCCCCTACCCCTTTTCTCTCTAAAATCAATTTTAAGACGTGTTTGCATAAAATTTCCAAAAACAGAAAACGTAACAAACCCCAAAATATCAGAATTCTCAACCCAGTAGCAAGCCCCCACTGGCACAGAAAGACTTCTGCACCCTCTCTTCCAACAAATCCTAGGGCAGGTAACTGTGCTTTCTCTGTTGTCACACTATTTTACTTCAAGCATCATGCTCTGCGCATTCTACCCATGTTACTGCGAAATGAAACGGACCCGGCCCGTTTGTGCGTTTAACTTGGCGATGACTTGCAACTCAGGGGTGATATTGAGGCTGGGGTTGGAGGGCCCCAGATCCAACAGCCCAGGTGCCTGCTCTAGTTCTTGGCCGCACATGACCTTGAGCAGGCCCCTTAACTGCCTTCAGCTACCTGCGGGCAAAATGAAACAATAACGCCTTTTTCTCTGGGTTGTGGTAGGGATGATACTGGGCACAGGGCGTGGGACTATGAAACATCTTTTAAACTGTTACCTTTTCCACTAATTAAAAATAAAGAGGCATCAAACCAGGGAAGTCCAGTGAACTTCACCCACCCTACCACCACCAGTACTACAGGTTCATCAAGGCAACCAGTGCAGCGCCTGTACCTACACCTTGTGACCTCAGGAAAGCAGGGCAACTCCTATTACCCTAAAACCAGCCTTGGGCACATTCGAAGCTCAACCATTAGACAGTCACTCCTTTGGATTCAAGTGTCAGTTTCTATGAAAAGCCAAGTTCCCCTGAAAGAAATAATCATTCGAGCCTCGACCAGGCAGGGATCATTTTCCATCCTTTATCTGAAAACAACAAAACCAAAAACAGACGCATCTATTAGGGCAACCAGGGACTGACTGGCACAGGAAAGTAGGGGGTGGCCCCGGAGCGGGAAACCACACAGAATCCGGAGGCGGAAGAAATGTGCGAGGGCACATGGACATTTCCATATACAAAGACACTGGCTGTTCTCTTGGGGTGGAGATTGTGCTGCACAGCATCTGCCGAGCAACACTTGTGTTAATTATATTCCAAAAGATTTAGGATTTCAGCCACACTATGGCTTCCTCCAAGTCCTGAGAGCCGCAGAAGGTTTAACTGTTTTGTCTGGGAGATTATCAGGGCTCTAGACATGATCAACCAGATTCAAGAGACCAGAAGGGACACAAAAAGCCAGTTCATGAAATTCTGTTCCTCATTGGCTGACATGTGCTGCTGCCCCAGTGTCACAGATGCTCTGTGACAATGCCCGTTAAGGCAGACAGGAGACTTGGGGCTGTCACTGCCCCAATCTTGGAAATTAGAAGCCCAGTCAAGAAACCTCCCGGTGGGTCAACAGGACCCTGTCTCAGGCTGGCCTGAATCCCACCGCACGCTGAGACTGCACCCCAAATGGAGACCCCTGGAAGCTGCTGTGGATGGATTGCTGACAGGCTGCAAACTTCCTGAGGGTGGAGGCCACTTGGTGGGTTGACGATCATATATACCTCGTACAAACGCTTGACTTAGAACTGCCCTTCAATAAATATTTGCGGATTACACGGAGAAATCAACGAACAAGTAAAAAGATGTATGCAAGGGAGGGAGGAAGGGAGGAAGGAGACGTACCTAAAAAAGACACTGGATCAGGTTATTTAAATCTGGAAACAAAGGAGCAGCCTGAATTCTCCTTTAATTTAGCTAGTTACCCACTACCACCCAACCTACAGCCGAGCCCTACAACCTCAAAGGAAAGAAGGGGAGAGGGAAGTATACGTGTGCATGCTTGTGCTGGGACGTGTATTATATTAACACTTTGACCTCTTTTGGTATGAGGACCAGTCACTCTTCCAGGCACAAGTCTAAGGACATTTAGATTTGCATCAGACAGAACCAAAAGTGGTACAAGCTGAATGGGAAAGGGTTTTCTGGGAGCAAGGACACTCGTGTGCTGTCACCAGTCTTATGACCTGGAAAAAGCAATAATCCTCTGGGCCTACGTTGCCTCATCTCTAACATGAAGGGAGTGAACGAGATGCCCTAACTGATGTTTCTGTCCCTTTCTCTCTCCTTCTCTTCCCCTCTTCTCCAAAACCAATAAGCATGTCCTCAGGTGAGGATTAAAAAAAGTTGCTGCCCTGGCTGGTGGCTCAGGGGATAGGTGCTGGCCTGCAGACCCAAAGGTCGCTGGTTCGGTTCCCAGCCGGGCCACATAACCAGGCTGCAAGCCAGGTTTCCAGCCAGGTCCATGGCTGGAGGCAATTGAAAGGCAACCATACATTGATGTCTCTGCCTCTCTGCCTCTCTCCCTTCCCCTCTCTCTAAAAACAATAAAAAATCTTTAAAAAAGTTGCTGCTATCAACTTTCAACCAATGAGCTGATTGATACCTGCTCCATCCAACTGGAACTGTAGAGCAACATCCTCATTTGCATACTTTTTTCATTATCTCAATTTTTAACTCATCCTTTATTATTCTCTAATGTCTATCCCCACCCCAACTAGAAATAATTAACATGTATTGAGTGCTTACCAAATACCAGGCTCTGCTTTAATCATTTTACATGCGTTATTTACTTTAATCCCAACGGTTATAACCTTGGAGGTAGATATTTCCATTGTTCCAATTTTGCAGATGGGGAAATTGAGGCCCAGGGCATACGTAACTTGTCCGAGGGCACACAGCTGAGCAAGTGCTTGACCTGGGATTCGAACTCAGGTCCTCTGGCTGCACGGAGTGCTATCCTGACTCAAGCCTCCCAAACAGCAGGCCCTGTGTCTGCCTCACCAGCACCGTCTCCCTGGTGCCTGGCACAGGGCCTGTGAGAGGCAGCACAGCTCTCAGTGACCATCTGCGAGGAGAAAGAAGGAAAGCAGCGAGGGGGGCCTTGTTCCTTAGCTTTTCCTTTCCCACACCTGGTTTAAAGGCATCAGCTTTAGAGTGAGCTGGAAACCACTGGAAAATCCTGTGTGAAGCTGAAACCTTTACGAAATTCTGCAATGTGTAGGAGCGCTGATAATTGTGAAGATGTCAGAAAAATTGTACAACACTCATACTGGATAATAAAACCAGCTGAACATTGTCTAGTTTGTAAACGTCATTTCCTTTACTTCTGAGGCACTTAAAAATGTTTTTTAAAATCTCTATATAGCACTCAAAAGTATAAAAATGTATTTCCCACCTGGCTAGTGTGGCTCAGTGGATTAGAGCCGGCCTGCGAACCCAAAGGTCGCTGGTTGGATTCCCAGTCAGGGCACATAACCAGGTTGCAAGCCAGGTCTCCAGCCAGAGGCAGGTGAAAGGCAACCACACATTGATGTTTCTCTCCCTTTCTTCTCCCTCCCTAGGGCCTTTCTCTCTGAAGATAATGAATGGAATCTTTAAAATATATACGTATATACCCATACATAAATACACACACCTCCCTGGGGAATCTTTTAAGTTTGGGTATCCACTTTTGCCTTCTTTTTATTGTTTAACAATGAGCATGAAGTACTTTTATAATCTAAATTTTTTTTAATCAAGTTTTTAATCCTTAAAAAATGTACCTCTTCTCCCTGGCTTGTCCCTGCTTCTCAAAGCTTCTCAAACCTTCCCAACGGGTAGGTACCCAGCCACCGTCACTGACCGCAAGCAGTTCTGAAGTGTGAGTGTGTGTTGTAAAGAACAGGGTTGCTGTGATTATATTGAGCTAAAATAAAAGATCAGTCTTCACCGCCCTCTTCAAAGTCTTCTGCTCTGGAAAAGTAATGACCTGGGGAGGAAGGGCGTCCCACCCTCCTCTGATCTTCCTGGCTGATGGCTACTATTCAAGACTAACTGTTGACGGATAATAAATAGGTTTAAACTATGCCACACACCAGTTCATTAAAAATAATAAATGTTCTCCTGGAAGGCCCACAGTTTATAAGAGGATTACAGGCATAGAATGAGCTGGCTCTGTGGACAGTCCTCTTTCTTTCTCAGGCCTGCAACATCTTGAGTATTTAAGCTTGTTATTCATTCAACAAGTACTTGGTATGGGCCTACTACGGGCAAGGAATTAAGTCTGGCGCTGCAGAGAATTCAAATGTGGGTAAGATCTAATCCCTGCCCTTTAAGAGTCTCCAAGAACTTACCAGAATCTTTAAATGCAGAACAGAAGGAACCCGAAGGAGGGTTTCTTATCTCAAAAATTGCTTTTCCAATCTTTTGTTCCTCTCAAAGAGTTTACCATGCAGGAGCAGGAAATAAGATGAAATGAAAATAACCATAGCCCGTGGTCAGCCCGGATGAAAGCGGCAACAGATAAGCGACCAGTTGGAGCGGGTGTCTTCACCGCCATCCAGGGAGTGGCCAGCACCCCCCAGAAAGTCACAATGGGGAAACGACCATGCATGATTTTAATGGGTAGAATGAGCCAAGGAGAGTATTCAAATCAAAGAGGAAGCGCTAAAAAGAAATTCAAGGAGAATTTGAGGTCTGTTCAACTACAATAGTCTAGTTTGGCTGGAGCAGCAGTTCTCGAACCTGTGAGAAATGCAAGTTCTCAGGCCCACCCTAGACGTCTGGTGGTGGGGCCCAGGCAGCTATGTTTTAACAAGTGTTGCCAAGGGATTCTGGAACTAGTGCAAGCTTAAAACGACTAGCCAAGTGCCCAGTTCACGCGTGGGGATAAACCGTGCAAAAGTTGGCAGGAGACGTTTATACCAAGTTCACCATTCAATAGAGAGCAGTAATGCTTATGAGCCAGTCAGTGATGTTCTAAGAGCTATGCTTGAAGATATACTTCATCCTGGCTGGTGTGGCTTGGGGGATTGGCACTGGCCTGCAAACCCAAGGGTTGCCAGTTCGAGTCCTAGTCAGGGCACATAACCAGGTTGCAAGCCAGGTCCCCAGCTGGTGGCAGATAAAAGGCAACCATATAGTGATGTTTCTCTCCCTTTCTTCCTCCCTCTCTAAAGTAGATGAATAATACCTTTTCTAAAAAAAGAAAATATACTTCAAACATACAACAAAGGTTCTATGTAGAGCATCAGGAATGGAGATCAAACTGACCTAGGGAGACCAGGTAGGAGGCTGGGGGACCAGGCAAAGAGGTGGATACAGACATCAGATCATTGCAAAGTGGGAGTTGAGAGGATTTGAATTCCACCACAGAGTAGCTGCTGGGGGGAGCAGGAGAGAAAGAATTTAGATGTTCAATCTCATGGGCCAGAAGGAAAGTATCTTAAATGGGGTCCCACCATAGAGACAGCACCTAATCACTGTCCTATCTTTATCCATAATAAGGTCCCCAAGTGGAGCAAAAGGAACACTACAAGGAAATAGCTCCAGGAGCCTCCTTCCACAGAAAGACACCCTGAAAGGACCTAGAGAGTCACTTTAGGTCCCAGGCAAGGGCTCCAGTCCCTCCATGTCCCATAAAGCAGGTGACAAGCCAATGACTTCCCCAGGGCACCCTACACAGCTGCCTCCTGCCCTCGGCACTGAGCGCCTGCCTGAGAAGATCAAAGGCAAGGATTTAAGAAGCGGAAATGCAGACAGTCAGTCCTACGCAGGTTCATGTTTACGTGACCCACATCGCCTAAGGAATCCAAGCAATGTGCAGCTGACAAACTGGTAACCCCCTCCACGCATCTCACAGCAGCAGGTGGGGCCAGGTTGCTCACCACCCCTGCGTACCCCCTATTCAAATGAGGGTGAAACCGAGGCAGGACAAGAGGACAATGTGGTTTCCGCACAGAAAGAGAAGGTTCACCACCCTGGAAGCCAAACCAGCAGCAGGAAGACATAACTTAAGACATCCAGCTGGTATGAGAACAAGAAGCACGCAACGTTTGATTACCTGCCTAGATTGCAGGTAAGAAAGGGAGCCTGCGGTGGGCAGACGTCAACTCCAACTACCCGGGGACGCGCATCAGTAGCTTTTGAAAGGCAGCCTGTGAAGAAATGGCCCCAGACCACACTGGCTCCTACACGAAACCCTCGCAGAGCCCATGAACAGCAGCAATTGCCCAGGCCTCCCAAGTGCTTGCCTTTCATAAGCCCCTTTTTACTTTCCCCCCATATGCTAAACGCCTAGGAGCCTTCTGCATTACGTGTAGGCTAGAGAGAAACCACGATCAGACAACTGTTCAAATCCAGAGCCTTCTCTCCACACGTACACGCCGCAGAGTGAGGAAATGGCGAACGTTTCTATTACAGGCAGACTTTGGCTCTTCAAGAAACTACCGATGCTCAATTACATGTTTCTTTTCCTGGCTACACAAGGACTCAGGACAACGTTTTTCAGCGGAGTCAGTTAAGTTGCAGTAACACTCTCAAGCTCAAAAGTGTTCAAGTCAGTTTCAAAAGTGGAAAAAATGAAATATTCTGTGGAATCCCACATACCGAATTCACAGCGTCACTGGTTTACCAGAACCTGCATCATGCTTAGGGACAGTCTCCTTCCACAGCTGTCTCCTGCAGCAGGCAAGCTGTGCAAATACAACTCCAAACCAACTCCTAAACCTAGGGAGAGCTTAAAACAATGTGTTTGCCATGATGAGAAATTAGGCCTTCTTCAAAGTTAACACAGGGCAGACATGGAAGCTAGGAGATCAAACTTCACACAGCAGTAACTACCATATTTCTCTTACTATAAAAATTAAATTAAGGCCCTGGCTGGTGGTGCAGTGAGTGGATAAGGCGCCGGCCTGAGAACCCAAAGGTCACTGGTTCGATTCCCAGCCAGGGCACATAGCCAGGTCTCCAGCCAGGTCTCCAGCCAGGTCCATAGCTGGAGGCAGGTGAAAGGCAACCATACACTTGATGTCTCTCTTCCTTCCCCGCTCTCTAAATGAAATCTTTTATAAAAAAAATTAAATTACCCAGCATCCTGCATTCACTGCTTCAATTATAGTAGTATATTTGGGCATTCCTCTCAAAGTCCACAGCAAACTCAAATGCTCACTTAAAAGCAAGAATTTTCAGCATTTGATAAAGTGCAGCAGCCATTTATGATAAAAACCCTCAGCAAAATGGGAAGAGAGGGAGCATACCTCAACATCATAAAGGCCATCTATGAGAAACCTGAAGCCAACATCATACTTAATGGACAAAAACTGAAAGCTTTCCCCCTAAGATCAGGAACGAGACAAGGCTGCCCACTTTCTCCACTTCTATTCAACATTGTCTTGGAAGTTCTAGCTATAGCCATCAGAGAAGAAAAAGGAATCAAAGGTATC